>CCAG010022985.1:0-42451 GCA_001077435.1 Glossina morsitans morsitans
TGTTATTATATTTTACATCCCTAACGGGTAAAATTTTGAAAAAAGATTTAAGTAACCGAGTAGGCAAAGGATTGCGACTAACAACTCAATGGTCACGGGTTAAAATCTAAAGAAGGCGGACAGACGCGCATACGATCTAAATTATCCGGCAGCGTTTAAATTCGTACTTAATAAATTTATTTACAAAATAAACAATAAATACATAAAAGACAAGTTTTTCAAAGACCATCTGATGAAAAGGGAGAGACTATTTTTATATGTATTGCGAAGTTATGTCCATGGTAAGGTGCGGTAGAAAGAATTCACTTAATCAACGAACAATGAAAATGACTTGTGTTCAGCTTGACGAATACGAGTTTTCTGGCTTTTCAAAGTATGTCTCTTATAAATTCATGACATTATAAAATAACGTACACTACTCTTAAGTATTTTATATTTTCCTAAACTTTATTAGATCTCTAAATATCTATAATTTGCGGTTGCAGCAAAAAAAAAAAAAAAAAAATTAATTATATCTGCATTAGAATAAAGTAAAAGCAATATGTTTTATAATAATGTTACGTCTCTTTCTTAATTTCAGATTCCGTCCACTTTTAATTTAAAGGCAAACACATAACATTTATATGTTTACTCAATTGAAAGTCTATAGAAAATTTTTGGCAGATATTTATGCAGCAAGCGAGAACAAAAGGATAGTGATACCAAAACAACATGTATTCCTTAAGTAGCCAAAAAAAGAAGGAAATAATTAAATAAAAATTAAAATATTAACTTAACCAAAAAGAAGAAGAAATATAAAAACCGAAAAAAGAACTGAAAACATTAAGAGAAGTTCATTCATTCAGTTTGCGAAAAACTGAATAAGACCAATATTATATTTATAAACAGACAGTAGGCCAATGACTGAATCAACACAATTACAAACAACCGAAAATAATAACACAGGCATTGTTAAAATGGAACCATTACCGCCTGCTGTTTCAGCGTCTACTGCCAGTGTTACAAATCCAGCAACATCACCGTCGCCCATCTCCACAGCTATGGAGCAACAGACACAACAACAGCAACAGCAACAGCAGCAGCAACAGGAACAATCAGCTCTACAACATCAACATCAAGCGCAACAAATACAACATCACTTAAAACAACAACAACAACAACAACAGCAACAACAACAGCAACAACAACAGCAGCCACAACAATATGCTTTAAAATGGAATGATTATCAAACCTCGATGCTGACTTCATTTCGCCATTTACGTGATGAAGAAGATTTCGTTGATGTCACTTTGGCCTGCGATCAGAGATCTTTTACCGCACACAAAGTAGTGTTAAGCGCCTGCAGTCCGTACTTTCGTAAATTACTGAAAGCGAATCCATGCGAACATCCAATTGTTATATTGCGTGACGTACCCGCTGACGATGTTGAGAATTTGTTAAGGTAAACTAAAAACAAAAAACTTAAATTTCCTTTTTTTATTTCGTTTTTTAATTCGTTAAGAAGAATTTTATACACTCTATAGCTTAGTTCTGAGTATTTGAAGGCTTTGAAGCACTTTGCCTTAACCTTACAGGTATACGAATATATTCATGAATCTTTGCCAAGAAAGTTGACTTACAGTTCCTTATTAAATGCGCTACTTAGCGAATTTCACCGCAAGTTTCGGCATATTATTTGACGAATCTTTTCTTTAAATTTATCACTAAGGTACTCAGCCCACTTGAGAAAGATCTTTTTAAACTGCTACCCCTTAGCTTTCTTCTACTTCTTTTGAGATCTTGTCGTAACAATCCGTTCAAGTTTTTTCGTAGTTTCTCGTAACGTGTGCCAGTTTATTAATGGATTCCATTCAAAGCTTGAAGAGCACTTGCGTTACCTACATTTATTACTTATCCAAACAGGACACACATTTTTGGTTGTAATAGCTATATCAGGAATGAATCAGCAGTGTTGTACACACATTTCAGTGGATGAATAATTGAATCTCTTGGGAATCAGTTTCAGTATATATATGCACTACACTATGCTCCCATGTCCCAATAGTGTGTAATGTTTTAGTGATGTTGCAAATTTACAAGACAGTCGGTTATCAGTTTGGCATTTTTCTCAAAAGTTGTTTATTTGTGCTATCAATTATGGCCGATTTTAGGATTAAGTAGCAAAAATTGTATGTCTTTTAACTAAAATCTTATTTAGACAACGTTACTTGTCGCACCGTCATTGCGAAATGCAACTTATCATCAATAGAAATCTAGTTTACGTAATAAGATTAACATAAGAAATATTATGGAGCTAAGAATTAGGTTTGCTATAAAATAATATTTGGACATATGTTTAATAGATTAATGCTGAATATAATCTCGATTCTCATCTATTGCAGTTTTATGTATAATGGTGAAGTAAACATCGGACATGAGCATTTACCCGAATTCCTTAAAACGGCGCATTTACTGCAAATACGTGGTTTAGCCGATGTAAAAAATGCAAATAATACATTTTCCATGCCCCTTAGTACAAGCGCGAAGCCCTTAAGCAATGTTGTAAATAACAAAGGCAGTAATAGCGGCCATAACAACAACGTGAACAGCAGCAGCAACGTCAGTTGTAGTATGATAGGCAGTAGCGGTAGCAACAAATTAAATTTTCTAGCAGCTGCCACACAAGTTCTTAATAATTCCAGTTCCTCACCGTTTAATACGCCCACGCTGAACTCGGCGTTACCGGGGAATAGTTTAGCGATTAATAACAGTAGCAATAGTAGCAACGGTATTAACAACTTTAACAATAACAACAACAGCAACAACAACAACAATAATAATAATAATAATAATAACAGCAATATTAGTAACAACAATAATAATAACAATAACAGCTGTAGTAGTAATAGCGGTAAATCGACAGCAACAACAACAACAACAACAGCAACACCTGCCATACAGGAATTGAAGGCATCCTCAGCGTCACCAGTAAGAAAAACCAATAACACTAAAGTAAAGTATTAAAAAAATGTTCCACAGTGAAAAAATTGATAAGCGATTTAGTTTACAGGAAAGAAAAAAAGAAAAGCAAAAGCAAAGAGAAAAATCAATTATGAAAAATATAGAAATTTCTTTTTTTTCCATTAATTAATTATTGTTATTCCTCTTCTCCTCTGTGCTTTTAACTAAAGGCCAATCATTGGGATCTAACGGATAATGAAAGCAACCGCAATAATCACTTGACACCTCCGCCTCAGAAAAGGATTAAAAGTGCCGATCTGTTTAGGGCACAACATGGCATTAGTCCTGAACGTTTGCTAATAGAAAGAGAGTTTCCCGTAGCTGGACAACATCCTCTCACACGTACGCGCAGCCGTGAAACGTCGCGTGATCGTGAACGTGAAATGCGTGAATCCCTTTTGGGACAAGCTTTAGAAAATAGCAATGGATTACAGGTGACGGCAAACGAAAACAAAAAAAAAAAATTATCCTTAAGAAAATATGATTTTCATGGATATATTTCATGTGCAGAAACTTCATGGTGATCTTAGTTCGTTGCATGCCCAAAGTGCTGGCGAAGATTCCAATAGCAGTGATACAGAGCCATCAGATCGTGGTGATGGTCCGCATGATGGCACCACAATGGACTCCCTAGACAATCAACGTTCGCATACATTTCCCAGCGCGTTTCTTGGCCTACAAGGTATATCCGGCCTATTGCCAGGTCCATCCGGTATGGCAGCCAACGATTTCGGTAAGTCAAAAAATGCGTTCAATAATTTTTTTTTTGTTTTTTTTTTTCAAAATATTATTCACTTTTATTTTAAAAAAAATCATTTACTTATATTTAATATACATATAAATATTTATATATTTGCCTTTTGCTGTTATGTTCTCAAAATTTCGACTGGAAATCTATCTCTATATAAATATATATATCTACACACACATATATATATATATATATATATATATATATATATATATATATATACATATTTTCACATATATAAAATCTATAAAAAAAAAAAAAAATAAATAAATAAATAAATAAATAAAACCCAATTGGATTATTTTTAACTTATTTTGCATTTCCAAAACTCAGTAGCATGTAAAGTAATTTCTAAAAACGAATGTATAGCAAAATTATTAAAAAGCAAATAATGGCAAAACATTCGAGCATCAGCAAAAGCTCAATTGAAATGACAAAAATTGGCCTAAAAATCAGGTAAAAACAAAAGAACAAAATCGCTTAAAAACAAACAAAAATTAAATTACGAACAAAAATTCCATTATCTTTTTTTTTGCCATTATAATTACTTAGAATTTGTCTCATATATATATACATAATATATAAATAAATGCTTGTGTGTTTAGTAATTAATTTTCTTCTTCTCCTTATTATTATTATTATTTTGAAATATTTATTACAAAAAAAAAAAAGAATTTTTCTTTCCTTTGTTTTTGTGTTGTGCAAAAAAGTGAAAAAATCTTGCTTAAGATATTTTGATAAAAACAGGTCAACAATATGATATGATAAAGACGTGGTAATATGCGTCCAAGTGTTTTATGGGACAATTTTCACTTTGAAAACAATATTTACTAATACTTTAACATACATATATTCTCCTTTTATAATACATTTTATAAACAATAATCGTAATCGTAATCATCATCGTAACTTAAGTATTTTAAAAATATTTATACCATTATACGTGGATGTGGATGTTTTCGTCGTTTCACTGATAGCCATAATAGTCACATATTAACCATTAAATCGATTTCTTTTATTGTTAGTAATCTAGATATCAAACGGTTTTGTCCCTTCTTCGTATTCCTTACGTTTTAATATTCCAGACACACACATATGTTCTATTAAGCATTTATATCTACCTAATAGGCAATGTTTGCCTTAGAAAAGAGAGAAGCATGACTTAAATCTAAAATTAAAGAGGAAGAGTCCTCATTGCGTTAAGCATGACAACTTGCAAAGTTAAGAGGTCACTTTTGTTCTTAAAACTTACATTTGCCTCGAGGTGAGTCCAAAATATTAACAGCCCCGGTAATTACAAAGTTAATTGCCTGACATAATGTATTCCGGATCAGAAAGTTTTTCATAGTTTTATATATGTCTCTAAACAATATTTTTGTGATCGATATATGCTGCAGTTTATTAACAACAAATTTTCATTTTTAATACTCCTACACTAGATTCAAAGCATAGGACATTGGACAACCCTTTGAAGACCCCTGCTACATATTCTTAGTTCAGGTGAACTGTGCAATTTTTCTAGACTTTTACGTCTGTTCGTCCGTCTGTCTGCTGCGGTTTTAAGGCATAGGAGAGCTCTTCGAAGACTCCTGTTACATATTTTTAGCTAAACAGTGCAATTCTTTAAGTCTTTTCCGTCTGTTCGTCCGTCTGTTTCCTGCGTCATGCGGATAGACATCACTAGAGTCTTAAAATTCTGTGGAGTATTCAGGTTGAAAATTGAGCTTGAGCTACTGTTCAAGCTGTTACATGAATCAGGGCATGTGCGTATGGAACCAAATAGAGGGCTCTGCTATATTTTCATATATAAAGTAATGATTTAAAATGTATACGATGGGTTTCAAATGTGAGAAAGGCATTCTCACCTTATCTTGCATTCAAAACCGCCGGGTAATGAAGTAGTAAGTAAAAAAGGAAGTAATACTCGTCGTAACGAAACTTCGTAATACTATAACTATAACTATAACAAGATATCTAATATTTGTAAAGTATTTTGTTATTGTTCGCATGCAGTTTACCGGTCAAAACGTGTTTTACAGTTTCAGACTGTCCTGGCAAGTATTTTCACCAAGTTTTAGTTCATTATCGCTCTTAGGCTTTTTGCTTTTTGCAAGTAGACATACGAGCAGACATCGTATTTTTATACCCTACACTATCAATGGTCCACGGGTATACTAAGTTTGCGGGGATGTATGCAACACTCAAAACAACGCCCACCTTTTATGACAGCAATCGACGTAGAATCACTTTCTGAATCGATGTAACTTTGTCTGCCCGTCTATGCATCTTTTTTTCTTGCGTTTAACCAACAATATGCAAATGTTTGGGAATTTTGATAAAATTTGGTACACTGAGCTCTTTTGATCCAAAGACGGGTAATATTAAAAATAGTTGGGTGTGGACCCTGTCCTCAACTACTTCCCATAAAACGCCGAAAGTTGCTAATGAATAACTGCAGGATGATGTAGGCTGTCTAAAAGTGGGCCGTGGTCCACTGCAGTGTTTTTACTTGTTTCAAACTTAATCTTTGGCCATCAACTAAGAATGTGAACGCTAAGGTCCAATTCTCTATCCCAACTTTTGCAGTCTCGCGAGTTCCAATAAAAAATGTTAGGATAAGAAAGCGTGGACAGACTGTGACCCACTTATTCGATTTTCAAATACGTAAATAGATTAAGGGATTAAAATCCGTATAATACCAATCCAATAATTTCGTATTAGAAGCGAGTACAACTTCGAAATGGTTATTATCTACTTATGCAAATATATATCGGAAAATTTCTACTATAGAATATATTTAACATTTATCACATACCGAATAGAGCTTTCTTGCTTTTTATTTCTAATTCCAATTTCTCCTGTAATTGCATTAGAAATGGTTTAAAAGGCTTCTTATTAAAAATCTACAAAAAAAGTACTGAGACTCTGTAGTCGAAAACTTGTTTTAATAATTGCTCTGCATGCCAAGATAAGTAATTTGATTATGTTGATGAAATTTGGATACAAATGGGCAATAAAAGTAATTGTCACATCAAAGTTTTATAAGGTTTTTTGTAAAACTTGTATCGGATTTGAAATCGAGCTTTGCAAAAAAAATAAGGTTTCTCTACTTAGTCTTGGGAATTATTGTTAGATGTATGCCATATGTCTGTAGTCTACTTCCGAGTATTAAACGCACTAATATTTCAATCAGTTGATAGGAGTGAGCGTTTAAATCCAAACCCAAAAAATTCATATAGAGATCTATTATGATGCGATGAGATAAGTCTTTCCTACGACTAATATAACGAAAGCATGTCCACAAATGTTGACGGGATGAGAGTAAAACAATGATTGAAAGTATATCGGCTTAGAAAGTGTTTAGTATCTTTTCATTAAATTATTTGAATAAAATTTTCTACTAACACAAATATCGACTTAAATAAAAAAGGCCTAGAATTTTAGGCATAAGTGACGAACAAATCTATAAGAAATTTTAGTAAAAATCGCTGATGTGCAGTTTAGTTAGAAAACAACACATCTGTCTAAAGAAGACGCAAAGTCTAAAACATTATTTCAAGATAATATTAACTAGAAAGAAGGCAGCATATGTGTTTTTGTTTTTGTAACTTATCAATTAAAAGGTCAACTTACTGACAAAATTTTGTACGGCCAAAAACCTCAACATTTTCAATAAGAAAAAAATTTGACGCCATAACGGCCCTCTTCAATAGTAACTGCGCCGCAGTATGAAATGAAAAAGTTTACAACAAAATGTTCTTTAATGTCTAAGAAAGATAAAGTGAACGAGTAACGAAGGCGTTAGCAGTATGGTAGATGTAGTAGGTGGTGTTTTGTTGGCAACTTATATGCAATATGAAACTTTTCATTACGTTGACCAGCGTCATCAGCTTTTGAGAAAATTGTTTTCGAAGAGCCTTTAATGTAATGTTAGTGCTTGTTACTCTTGACCGTGTGTTTGTACATAAGTGTGGTCAACATTTGAAACAAAAAAAAAAAAAAAAAAATTGATCAGGGTGTTGTTGTAAATCTACGAAAAAGAAAATCGGACAGCCTTTGCAAATAAAGTTTTTCCTTTTGCAATAAGATCTTTTGCTTACCAAGATGAAGTCCCTACCATTGCTGTTACTGTTACTTCTGCTGCTACTGTTGTGTATTCACAAGAAAAAATAATAAGTCTTTGTTGTGGTTGTCTCTGAGATTTGAACTTTTTTTTTTTTTCTTTTTTTTTCTTATTTTATTTTATATTATTTTCTGTTCAATCTACTCAAAAAAGTGCAAAAATAAACAAAAATACATACGGGCTACTTGTTTTTCTATTATAAAGGCAACTACATATATGTGTGTGGTTGAAAGCAACGCTCACTGGTCATGTGTGGAAAATGGTGTTGGAAAAAAAACTCTCTGCAAAACTTGCCAAATAACGTTTTTTTTTTTTTTCTTATTTTCTTATTTATCTTTTACGTTTATTTTAAAAGAAATTTTGTTTGCTTAGTCTGCCTACCCTCTTTTTGTTTTGTATAGGATCGTATATATATATCGTATATATATATATATATATATATATATATATATATATATATATATATCCATTTAAACATATACCGGAGTCCTTCTTGCCTCAATCTATCTTAGAATAAATATTAGACATAAACAGAGTATGTGACCCGAGTATTGTGTTTTGTCATTTCAATTTTTTTTTTCCACATATTTTTTATTTGTTCGATTTTTATTTTAATTTTAAAACGTTCATAATGTGTGTACTTATGTATATGCTATTATTTGAAGATATTGTATATCTTTTGCTTTCGATATAGCCCCACCGTCATCTTGTCTTGGGTTTTATTCAAATAAACTTTCTTAAGTTTTAATTCTCCTTTGATATAACGATTCTCAAAAAAAAAAAAACGATATATATATATCTATATATATATATATATATATATGTATATACAGTTTTCTTACTAACCAAAATGTCGTTTAACTTTAGGCAACATATGTGTTTGCATTAAGATGGTTGACGTTGTAAGAGAAAAGAAATTTTTAAGAAGAAATAGAAAATAAACGCATTAAAATTTTCTATTCCAGTTACTGCTTAAGAAAATGTATTAAGAAAACAACAAGTAGGAAAGTTGAATCAAAGAAACCACAATTGTAAGCGTGAAAGGCTGATAGGTCCAACACAATGCTTACTTAAAACTTTTGTTAGGAATACAAGGTTCTAGTTGTAGAGGCAGCTACCTACCTAATGAATAAACCCACTACCTAGCAAAGATTTAGACAACGGATTACAAATGCTGCGTAGAGGAGTAGCCTAAGATAAGGTGAAAAGTCGCCCGATTAACTCGGTTGGCTCACAAAAGCAATACTAAGAGCTGTTTATACTCTAGGTTACAATACTGAACTAAAGACAAGCTGAGCTGGCTGCAAAAGCGACGGCTAACTTGTAAGTAAGCATATTTCCTACTAACGGGCAACATTGTCTGAGAAAATTATACTTTACCCTATATATGAGTTTGTAAATAATTGTAACTATATTTCCTAATATTATGCTGAACTGACTACGAAGTAAGCAGCTTGGCCGAAAAAAGCTATATTGTATCTCTAGGCATATGAATAAATTGTATTCTCTAAATGGTGAATGTAGAAAAGACGTATACCTACAATACAAATATAGTGGTCATTCATACACATCGTAATAGTACACGTCACTGAATAAATTCATAGGACGACATTCATGGTATTCCGAACATGAGCGTATAAGTTGCAGTTGTTTTAGTGTATGTGACGCAGATTTTGATCCCAATGACTTACGAAAACAAAAGCAGCGTTACTAATATGCAACTGTAACCTATGAACTAACCGGAATCGGAATATTATTAAATTTTGACACATTACGTTTGAAGATTGGTACCTACTAAAAATCATATGGCTTCGTCAACTGTAACGACATCCTACGAACTTATTCATATTGATATGTTATATTATAATATCTGCAGGATACAATCAAATGGTACTTTTTGTAAGATAGTACCTGCTGAATTTTCATAATGTGAGCGTAATTAGAGACTGCCGTTTTTTTTAATACTCTTGAGTGCACGGCTGTGCTTCCGAAAAAAATGTTAATTGAACAAGTAGCTTGCTTTACGTTTTAGTTTTCTCGAACTGAAGAACTCGTAAAAAACCATTGCTTTGTATAAAGATAAATGATCTTCAAGGAGTACAAATTAGTTCAGTCCGTTTTCTAAGAGAAGGTTTAAGTAAACGCTGCAGCGTGTAGCACAACACTGTAACTCAGTTATTTGAAAACATTCTCTTTTAGCTAAACGTAACGCTATAAGTTATTATACTAAAGCGCAGACAATATAATTTTCTGGAGCTTTGAATGGCCCTGATATTCCAAAAGTCAGGATATCTATAGACTATGGAGGAATTTAGCCCGATACAGCAGAACTCGGTTAGGAAATGTTTGCATTTCTAACTTGGACTGTTCTGCCACGCTCGCTGTTCTGTATGCTCAAACGGTACATCGATTCTTATGACTATACTGAAATATGGGTTATTTCGGTTGATACAGTTAAAAGACGAGACATTTATGCGGCATGGAGTACGAAAATCACGTAAAAGGTGGTAAAACCCAGCAGCCAGCGATTGACAATACTACCGACTAATGTATTCATTCACTTTATTCGCAAGTAAATGCATTTTTGATCACAAAAAAAGGGGCGAACTAATTTAAGATCTAGTTACAAAGTACATTTACGATAGCTTGGCAAATTTTGTGTACCGTGATAAGTGTAAATATCCATGTTGCATGACATCAACTTAACCCACTCTTCTTTAGAGAAACTTTTAATTTATGTCAATGGAAAAAATTATATTGTTTCTGCCTCTAATTGAACAATAGCTTCCTTGTTCTCCTTCCTTCTTGACCGACAAGTCGTGATTGAGAGAGGCGGAACAAAGAGAGCGAGAGAGAGTGAACGAAGAAAAGACCGAAAGGGAAAGAAGGTGATCGATGGAGAGAGACAAAGGCAGATATATATATATATAAAGAGATATGGAGAGAGAGGGAAAGAGAATTCTTATCAACTTAGTAGGCTCGGAATACTACGCTACAGAACGTTCGTTTTCTCCTTTTTGCATTTATTTTTACTCTCGATTGTTGCTAAAATTTTTAAATACATTATGAAATTCTAATTCATACAATAAACAACGCCCTTTTTTTCTTTAAATCAAAAAGTATTGCACAACTCTTCTCTTCCTCCCAATCCATATCCTGTGCCTTTTCTTCTTGCCATTAGACAGTGTAATATTCCACATATTCACACGATAAAATGGTCAAAGTAAATATAAATAAACACACAAACGCACAAACACTCGTACATACGCACATAAACGCACATACGTAAACACATACAAGCACAATGCATACGCATTAGTTAAAAACACTTTCGAAAGTAAATAAAATGCAAACACAAAATCGATAAAGAAAAAAAGAAAGCAAAAAGTATAAGACAAGTAGAGAAAAAAGGAGATAAAATGAATTTTAATATGGCAAACATTCATTTATACATACATACATTACGGGTAAATGTTAAGCAATAACTCATCCATTAAAAGGGATATTACAAATATGCCATACAAACAAACGCATAAACATATAGTTATGTATATATACGCAGATATACATACATACATACATACATATATATATATATATATATATATTTTACACTATAGAAAGATGTTAACACACATACATTTATATATGTGTACGTGCACTTAAGAATGGGTGCCAGTGCTATCCATATGAAATTCGTATATAAGACAGGGTCAAGCAAGATGAAGGTGTTTTTGCTTTTCTTGATGCTGCCATAAAAGAGGTTATCAATGCAAACCTGAAATAAAATATTACACTCTAAGATGTAAGCATGCATGTGCGATATTCTGAGTAAAGCTAAGGGAGAGAGAACAAGTGATTTGTAATGAGTTCTCGGTGCATTAGTTGTTTAGTTTAGAGCAAACAAAAAAATAAAAAACAAAAAAAAAAAAAATAAATTAAAAAATAAAAAAAATAAGTTTGTTGAAATGTTAGGAAAAGTAAAATAAAATGAAAATGAACTTTATTTGAACCACATCTATATATATATATATATATGTAGACCGTATTTACATAAATGCTAACTTATATATATATGTATGTACAATATATAATATATTGTAATAAAATGAAATACAGTACAATAAGTGTGCATAGCAATACATAAGACAGACTTTCAAGTTAAGGTATGTTAAAATGAAGACACTCATGCGAATAAAAGACAAAGCAATCAGGACAATGCAAGCTTACAAATTTGTTGCTATATATATATTTTTAAGGATAAAGAATTCATATGGTTGCTTGACTACTTCACCGACCGTTCACTCATATGAGAGTTTTCAAGTAAATAGTAAATAGTAATAAAAGAATGAGTGTGCGTCGATGAGGTCCATTCTAAAAAACGTTCTTGTCTTTTTATTCTTTATATTAAAATATTATAAGAAACTGAAAAAATAGTTTGCCGATATATTATTTATATATAACTACTTGCTTACTTCGTATAGATTTATGTAAATTTTATGCTAGAGCAAATACGATCTTTAAAAACATACGCATACTCTGAGCAACATAACATATATATATATACTTGTGCTGGTGTTACGCAGTCACCCTCACTTGGTAGAATCAATACTTGAAACTTTACGGAAAACCGGAATGTAACCTCTTTTCCTTTAAAAATGGTTTTGTCTTAATGCTTGAGATACTATCCATTGAATGTATGTGTGTGTGTGTGTGTGTGTGTGTGTGTGCGTATGGATGAGTCCATGCCATGCATGTGTGCATGTATCGTATTCTCTTATACAGAAAGCTTTACTTTGATTTTTTGTAATGTTTTACAGCTATGCTTGGCCTGGAGAGTATCTTTATTCGTATAATATAAGTGCGAATGTGAACAAAATATATATTTTATTTCAAATGATTTGAAAATATAATGAAATCCTCGTTCTACATATATGAGAATTCAAATTATAGTTTATAGTTCTTTTTGCAATAGTGAAAGACACTAACAACAATTCGTAGGTATATACACGCATACATATATATATATACATACATATATAAATACATATATATATATATACACACAAATAAATGCATATATTATACACTCTTTATGTATATTATTACTCTATGCGTATACAATAAAATTTGAAATTTTATCCGGTTTATCCTTAACATCCTATTGTTTCTCCGTTTTTACATTTTGTTAATACTGTTCGTATTCTTTTATAATATAATAGGACACAGAATGCATTGGAAATTTTAAAAAATATGGCTTCACTGCATAAAAACTTTTCAAAATTCAAAAATTTTAAAATATTATAATTTCTTTGTCTTGAAATAAAATTCTTTGGAAAAAAAAGGCTTTCGTTAAAAGAATTGAGATTAATTTTGTAAGCAATTCTTTCACATATAATAGATTCGTAAGAATTTTTATTATAAATTGTTTTCAAATTTTCTTAGAAGGTTTAAAAAAAAAAAAAGAACGTCTTAGTAAATCAAAAAATAGGGTTAAAAATACGTAAACTGCCTAAAGGATGTTTGCCATGTTAAAATATATTCATTTGCATAAAAAATTCCTTTACTTCAACTAAGGATCCACTAGTATGGTAAAACAGATTGTTGTTCCATTTCCTTTTTGTTCATACGAACAATTATTTGGTTAGTAGGTTTCCCCCCATTAAATTTTGACATCGATTTAGTGCGTCGGAGTAGTATTGCTTAGCGATTTCTGTCGAGAAATTTGCAAAATTATGATTTTTTTTTTTTTTTTGATATGATGACTGTTTCAAAACAAAGCCTTACCTAGGGAGGAGTTGTAGAAATGGTTCAATCCCATCCATTTTCATTAGGGGCAAAACACATCAATGTATCGAATCTTGTCAAAATATTTAAAAAACTGTAACTTCTAGGCTGAACACAAATACGTGGGTAGACATCGAACGGCAATGCGGACAGACGGACAGTCAAGTTAAAATTTGTTCCGTAAATGATTCTAAAGCGATTGATATAATAACCGCTTCTGAATGTGACGTACATCAGCCCAAATTTTATATACCCCTTAAATACATTTAATATATAACAAGTGAAAAATTTCAAAACATTTTCCGTTATTATTGCATATAAATAAATAAATGGGCGCCTTTTAATATTTGAAATAATAATGAAAAGGCGTAAAATAGTAGCGTAATTGTCGGGGATAATTTTGATTATCTTGATTATCACAAACAACGCACAGATCAAAAATTGTCGTGATTTGTTTACATGCACGCCCACAATAGATTGGAAACTAAGTCAACAGCGAAAACCTCCGACAGTTTAAATAAACTTGCTTCAAGTGCTTTCGCCCCTTGGAGGTTTTCTTCACTCCAAACGAAGAGTCTCGTTTTTCTACGAAGTTATTTAATTACAAATGTGCTTCAATTTTAGTGATGGCTAGAAAATATAAAACAAGGCCACTATGAACCCCACATTTATATTAAGGACATATCGTTAGCTGATTTGTTTTAAAAAGTAATATGGATTTTTTTGCTTAGAGACAATGTCTATGCCTCACTGCCGGGGAGTACTGATCAACCAGTTACTTACACAAAGTCTGTATATATTTATCAATTCAATACCTATCAACTTTTCTCCAAAGAAATATTTAAGATTCTCATGCTATTGTGACATGTCAGCAAAAAGGAAAGTACTATAGTATCATGAACAAGAGTTCCTTGTAACACGGCACTCAAAAATGTATACCCGAATAGCTTATACTTTGACTCAAACGCTAAAATTTCCTAGTGTACAAAAAAGTTGCAAGGATAAAAGCTATGTAAAGGATATGTAAGCCATGTACCAATATTTTTAAAAAGTTCTTAACACGGGACTTACCTCTCTTAATGGCTGTTCATTGTATAAATCTAAACTTTCTTGAACGCAGGCCCAATATCTAGATAACGATCTTACTGTTGCGAGTTTTTCGTTGAGTGTTTCCTTTTTTTTCATATGACCAATTACTCAAGAAATGTTTTTCTGCACGTGTAAAACTGTAAGGGTCAGAAAGAAGAAAGGAGAGGCAGTGAATGGCCGTAGTCGATATCACACCGTAGCTACAACACTACATCAATCCTAATGTAAATACGGTTCACCGGAGTGCGAAATGGACCCAGATATGCCCGCTTCACAACTCGTCACTATTTGTCTACAAAACAACACCGCCGAGAGTGCCGATATACTCGAATTTGGCTCGAATATTTATTGAAGTTATATAGGTAATGCCACTCAGAAGTTTCTACTAATATCAGCAAAACTAATCAGACATGTCCTAGAAGGCAATGGATGTGCATGATTTAACCTGCAGGGGAGACAACCTTTTTACTCTTGTTAAATTTCTTCTCAACAGTTACCAATACGATGAATATGTCCACTCATACTGCTTACGTTCAGTTATGTAGACTTAACACTATTTTAAAATATTTCAATCGTTTACATAAAACGATTTGAATAGATACAGACAGCAACATAAAATAGTAATAAAATAAAATATATTTTGTTTAAATTTAATACCTTCTTTATATATAAAGATATGTATATAGCACATATACATATGTGCATAGCCATATGCATGAGCCCACAATTTACATAGAATTTCAAGTATTTCATCCTTTTTTGTATTATTTTTTTGCTCATTCTTAAACTTTACAAGTTATCCTTTCGTATATTCGTTTTTGTTTTTTTTTTTCTTTTTTTTAGTGTTGAAAAGCAATTTTATTTGAAGTTAAAGTTGAAAATTAGAATCTCAAGTATTGCATTTAGATTTGTGTACATAGAATATGTACATATTAAAACATTAATGTATTTATGTTCTTATGAATACACAAAGATGGATGTTATATGTATATATATATATATATACATATAACATATATATATGTATATATATAGACACAAATCAATTTGATATATAAAAATTTTTACATATGTATATAAATTTCTTCTTTTTTTACTCGCATACATGCTTACATATGTATGTTATATATATATATATATATGCTTACATAAAATTTGATGCGTTTGTATTTGTATCTAAAGTGTTAGAGAATTTCCATAACCAAAAAAATAAGAATAAAAACCTAATTGCATTTGGTATGAGTAATGAAAGTTTTTGCATATATACATACATGCATTCATTTGTAGCAGAATAGGAAAAGCTTTTTGTCAATCATAACTTTTTATTGTAATTACTTACATATTTTAATTAATTTTTGTGAAAAATTCTTCCTTAACATATATAAATCGGACTTTAATTGAAACAGACAACAATCTGCGTACATGATGACAGTTAGATCGCTATCTTTGAGTGGGCATGTCAACATTTTCTAAACTTATTTTTTAAATAAAACCATATTTAAAGACTCCTCTCGCTTTTGCTTCTGGATCATATCAATATTCCTTCTCGTCTATAAGGCGAACAAATTCGCACGAATCGTTATTTTCCCTCTTTCAATGAAGAATATTGTACAGAGGAGTACTCCAAGGAGTACTTGCGTGTAATAGTGAAAGTAGCCCATTCTCATGATAACTGAAGGAAAAGAGCAACAATTGCCTATCGACATGGTAGCAATTTTTTAATAAGGAAAAGATCAAAATATTAGTACTAAAGTAGCAGTACTTACGTAGGGTGATCATACTAACAAAACACTATTAGTTCAGCCGACAAGCTAAAACGGTCGAGGTGCTCCCCAAAAATCTCTGCGAAAGTTATTAGGTTTGCAGTTGAAAACAACACACAATGCTTTTTTCTTGCTATGTCTTAGCATTCAAACATTGCATCTCCTAAGTAATGTCTCCCTTACCTTAGACTGAACAAATTCGAACCGTTGAAGAACTTCATTTCAAATCTACCACGTGTTTAAGCCGTGCTACTTCAATAGGAATAGTTTGCCTAAACGACCAATGTTTTCTAAACGACTAGTTACACATTTCATATGAAAAGAACGTTCCGTTCTGCTACTGCGACTTTATATGAAAGTGAGTTCTCTGTTTAGGAAGTTTTTTTGGAAATTTCCTTTAAATTGGAAACATCAACATTTTTTTTCTCAATGTTTCTGTGTTTGTGCTCTAAAATCGTTTACTTCTTCGTTTGTCAACGCGAATACAAATCTTATGAAGAATATTTGTAGCTTTTTGCATTGGTAGAGGAATCCATGGAATTCATCACCAAAGAGCAGAGCAAATATTCAAGGTTCTGATGCTCACAAATGTATGTATATGAATGCATATGCATGCATATATACACGAACACAAGCACACACACGCCCATATATATATATATATATATATACTCATACAGGCACAAATACGCTCGTATATATGTAGGTAGAGTTCTAAGCAAACCCAAGCCTGGCAAACACCAATTATAATATTATAATGGCAAGCTTGAGCAAATACTTGTTCCATTCTCCCTGGCGGAAGGTCACTGCTTTCATATCGAACGCTATCTAGCTTAATTGTTTGTTTTGATCGGTATCATAATTGAATAAGCTCAGTACATAAGCTATCATTATCGTATGTCAAAAACATGATTCAATGAGAAAATTCGTTTTTATTTTAAGATCACCCCAGGGCCGATACCTACATTTTAGGTTGCTAGTATATATTTAGTCCTTAAGGGTAGCGGGAAATTTATGCGAAGCGTGCCAGTGTGATCTGGCAACTCTGAGGAACACCATCAGATACTGCTGCGAGTAGTAGTAGGCCCATATTTTTTTCCATTCTCCGCGCCAAGATCTTTGAAAGTCCTTCGGTTAAGTGAATACCTAAAAAATTACGGTCACAAGATTCCTGCTTTTTGCATCGCGATCTTTTCCCACCGCATTGTTTCTACGATATTGTTTCACCAGAAATGCAACTCGAAGCGTTCGACAACCGCAATGTCCTGCGCTATTCAGCTACTCTCGAACTTTAAAAATAGTGGCGAGAATATCGTTTTAATTTGACTTAAGAAATGAAGAAAGATAGCCGAACCGAGCAGTGCGCCTTTTTAGACAAAAGTAAGCAACCATCTTCCATTAGACATTAAAATCGTGGGCATGAAATTTGAAACAAATGTCAGTTAGGATCCTGTCAACAAAATACTATCAGCTCAACAAAACAATATTAGCTCAGAGAACTTGAGAGGAATAATGGTTTGGTGAGAGAAAGAAGTTTAAAGATACATCATTTTACATTTCATATCAACGGTACACTTCCCAGCCAATTCGTTCAATTAATTAAACTGAAGAGGTCAAGATTATAAAATAATATCCCTAAAGCGCCCTGTCTTGAGAGTTTGCCTAAGAATAATTCAACAAAGGCTTTATGATAAGTGCAAATTGTCACTTGGTCGCACTCAATTTGGGTGCTGGAAAGGCATGGGGACCAGGGAAGCTTTATTTTGCATTTAGGTTCTAGAAAGCGTTTGAGAGAGTACAATATGATAAATTAATAGATATCGTGACAGGTCTTAACGTTGGCAAGTCCATCAAGTCCATGCCAGTTATGAAAACAAGGTATCACGAATACATGACAGATCTTTAACTACAAGTAAGCAATATGAAGGTATTGAAGACAACATTGGCATCGGTGTTCGCCCTCGGAGATTTCATGCGTAAACAAAAGATGCATTCTGCGGGCTTGAGGCGGATTACAGAAGGTTAGGAAAGAGTCTGGCTGCTGGCGAAGTTAACTGACTTAAAATTAAACGTCAAATTGAAACTGTGTTAAATTTCTTAAATTGAATTTTGTTCAGTGCCAGTCAACCTGCCATTTAGCCATACGGAACCTTTGCAAGAATTTTTCTAAATAAATTTCTGCCTAATTAAGCTCTAAAATCATTTGACAAATATCATAAACAATATCAGTTTTTATTCTCATAAATAAAAAAAGCAGCTGACAAACAAACAAACTGATTAAAATATAATTAGTTAATTAAAACTAAATATCAACTATTGCGCGCGCACACCTACATAGACAAATATATATTTTTTATCTATAAACAAAAACAGTAAATAAATGTTTTTTATTTTTAACCTGTTAAAAATCTAATTAAATTTTATTCAAACATCTATGTATATATGAGGGCAACAACAACTAAACTCTAATTACAATAATAAACAAAACACAAATTGTTAGAATAAAAATAGCAAAGAACAAAACACGAAAGGCACTCCCTGCTAATTTAAACACAGCACCCATGAATTTAATTGAAGCTTCTACATAATTGAACTGCAGGGATATGCAAACAGGGTGATAATAGTAAAATATTTAAAAAGAAGGAAATAACGTAAAAAGTACATTAGAGCTCTCTTATATACCTTGAGCTGAGTGAGCTTGCTAGGATTTGCTCTGTTCTTCACGAAACTTTTTCTTGCCGAGAACATGGCCGAAGTATCGAATTACGACTTTGAAAGAAGGACTCAGCTCTCGAATTTTCAATTATCAGGAATATATTCTTCACAAGTTCTTGATCATCAAAGAAGATTAGAAAGACCACAAGAAACAAGTTTCCCTTTTTTTGTAGCGGTCTTTACGCCTATATATGAAAAACGTTTTTTTCGCAATTAAATGGAATTTGTTGCACTATTATCTAAAGTACTTGCGGGCATGTCAATTGTCCAATAGGAATCTTTTGTAACATATTCTGAATGAAGATCTCCTACAAGCTCCATGTTATTATTATAATACTAATATTTAAAAACGTTTTTCTTAGCAATCTAATTGACTTTTGTTCAGTTAGCGTTTGAGAAAGCGACGAGGAATGAGCAAATATGCGGACGAACCTAGAGAAGTACAGATGAATTGATTGATAGGTTTAAGTCAACGAAAGCGTTTCCGATCTTCGAGAATACGTTTTATTTTTCCTTCCCTAAGCGCCCACAGACTGACTATGAGTAAATTCCGGTATGGACGGACATAAAGGTTTAATAAGCATCTCTAAATCAACTCAAACTCTTACGTGTATGGATATATACAATTCTTAAAAAGTCCTCCGGCATTAATTAATGCATATTAGTCTCTTATGTAGAACGAAACATGCCATCTATACATAGCAAAACGATAATATACAAAAAAAAAATATAAAAAAAAACGCTAAATATTCATAATAATTGAAGGATATTTCATCAACAAAACTAACATCAGAAAAATCAAGCATACAGTCGACCGTTTGGTTAGACAAGCACATAGGCAAACCGCACGGGCCGTCAAAGGAGACCATCTATCTATTTTAGTTCGTGTGTGTGTGTGCGCGTGTGTGTTTGTGCGTGTGTGTATGCGCGTGTATGTGGGCGCGTAACAATCGTAGTGGGTACATGCGTGCCTTGCATAGCACATGGCAGCTGATATGTTTAGAGCAAACATTTCAATATATTTCTAATATATTATTGATATTGTTATACTTATTGAACAACTTTAGCACATATGGCCATTTGTGTGTGTGTATGTGTGTGCATATATATATATATATATGTATATAAATGTTATTATAGTCCATGATGTAGAAGTTTTACAATCGCTGCTCTATATTTACTATTCACACACATTACTGTATTCATTATTACGCACATTTTGCACATAATTCAAGCAATGACAGGCCTAGGCACGCACTCTTCCGCACACACGTGCACATACTGCATATAATAAAATAAGGTGTTAGCTGTGGGTTGGTTACGGTCGCGCGGTAACAATGTTGAAAATAATGATAATGACGATGATGGCTATGTGATGGTTTACATGTCATATGTTGTATAATTTTCCCTCACGTAAGTTGTACTTATTATTGATTCGTTGCTTTCGTTCGCCGACGTAAGGGTAGATAAATGAATGCGAGTCTGTCTATTTATCATTAGACTGCCAGCTAAACTTAATTTATTGTAAATATTTTCATAGCCATGTACGAAATTCTTTGCATTTATTTAAATACTGAATTTAAAGTTAAGTTCATTAATTATTCGGCATTTAAACTCAACTAAACTTAGCTTTCATTTTTAATCGAATATAATTCATCGAAAAGAATATGTTTTATTTGATCATTAATTAATTAATTTGCTATAGCTCTAAAGTCGAATCATAGCAGACTTGCGCGCAATCTTGAAGTGTATTTTCATCCTCAATAATCAATAACTTATGCGTTAATTCGTTAAATTAAATTATCAGTTTCATCATCAGTTTCATTGCAAGGATTGCAAATTTTCCAATAACAAGTTTTCGGAAATTAGGAAAACGATAGTTTTACTTTTACTTACATTCAACATGCATTGAAATAGTTTAGATTCCAATTAACTTTCGTTCCATGCCAAATCGTGAAAGAGTAATGCAAAGGTGCCTGCAAGCATTTTTCCAAAACCATCGCGATTGTGATAAATGAAAACGAAATATATTTTTGCATCTTGAGCTTTAGATGATTTGTATATAAATTTTCTTGCAAAATTACACAAGAACCAGCTTATGTTCATCGAAAACTCACTTTTACTTCACTTTTCTACATTGTCTTGCAGCATGCGATTAATAAAGCCAGACATATCTGATACAGTTTTGCTTTGCTTATTGATAGTGTCACTAAATATTGCATTTATATTGAATATGATTTCAGCGATTTCGGCTTCAAGCCGATATGATCAAAAACATTTCAAAGTCAATCATTCAAAATCAATGAGATCACGTGTGCCAACTGACGGTTCGGTTTGACAGCTTTCGATATTGAAATCTTGCCAAATCGATGTATTTTCGCTTGTTTACATGATGTTTGTATATTTTTGGTTTTATTCGAGTTTATTTATATGTAAACATTTTTATATGTATATAAACAAATGGCTATATGTAAACAGTCAAAATAAACCATCTAACGCTTCCATATTATATGTAAAAACCTGTATTTTCAAATGAAATCATTTAGCGAAATCACCGAAATCATCCTCGTTGTAAACGCACTGTAGGGTAAATAACGTTCTGAAAAGATATAATTATTTGAAGGCGTCTATTCGCCCTGACTGATTCTCTAAGCTTACAATACTCCTTACCCAGAAAATAGAGCGTTGGAATAACTAATTTGGATAGCCCTGTTGTGCTTTTTCAAGGACAAACAATGCTATGCACACATTTATGAAGCATTTCGAGCATTTCGAGCATTATTGTAAGAAGCATCAACGAGTATGACGCGCAGAGGATGATAAAAGCAAAGCTACTCAAAATTGAAATGGAGGACATTTGAGACTGAAGCACACAAAAAAAAGGAAAAAGAAGAAAATGCGCAAATAAAAAGGAAAAAAGTTCTTCTTATCTTCCTCTCTTTGTTTTTAGTAATTACCTAACAATAACTTTTAGACACTTTAACGGATTCAAATCTCCAGTGCTGTAAAGTTATCAATAAAGCTAGTGCGTTAAGACTTAAATCACTAAAAATAATAATATTTCCTAAACAACTTTGACTTCGGCTCCTGAGTTCTGAATGTAGGCCACTGTGCGTGCAATTTTCAAAAAAAAATTCTTTAGATCGTTTTTTTTTTCTAACACTTGGCATTCTATTTAAAAGTAGCTTTTCCTAGCTCTTGACTTTCGGTGAACTTTGCTACTCTGTTGAAGTTCATCATCTTGTAAGTAAAGTGCAGTTGAACCCATTTCTGTGCGCCTTTTTTTATGTGATATATGAATATGTAATTTTCTGCGCGCACGTGCCTTAAGAGATATAAATTTCAGAACTAAATCGTAAATTATAGTGACATTAAAAATAACTTAACCGATCACCGACACATGACATGAAGGACGGGATTTTTTGACAGCTTATAAAATATATGCATGGATCCAACTTTGCAGTAAATTGAGAAAACATTATTCTAGAATGGAACTGAACTAACTTCCTCTGCTCTAAAAACATGCGTGCATCAAGACAGCTTTACTTCTTTATTAGAAAGAATTTGTTAGAGAAACTTTCTGATTTTCGGAAATCGACAAAAGCCGGATGAAGCTGCATCATTAGAGGAAACAATGGATATAAATTGAAGTGGTGGCAACCCACTCTTTAACACTAGCCTTACGGTACCCGTCAACTCGATGAGTTTTCGATATAATACTTGAGCTTAAGGAAGTCGATATCTTTAGATGTTATATATTGGATTTTAATGCCTACTCTTTTTCCTGCAACACGCCTACTTTTGCTATCTTGAGGCAAATGTGCTCTTGTATACCTATTTTTACGTAAATCCATCAATTTGACGGGTAGTTTTTGTCAATCGTCCCAGTCGAAAAAAGGAAACAGCAATTTAGCAGAAACATTTCCTGATCGATTACGATCGAGTACGACGTAAATGAAAATGGAAATTCGCAGACACGCTCAAAATGCGGAAGAAACTAAAGCAGCCTCCGAAAAGGCCGGAGATTTTTTCATATTTTCTTCTATAATTTTCAATACCGTGAATATATTTCAAAAAAACTGCTGCCGAAACCACTGATCGGTTTATTTTTATTTGTGGCCGTGTTAGCACACCGATTGGAATCATTGTTCCAATCACTGAACCTTAAAGTGATTCTAATAAAGGCTTGAATCAAAATTTGTTGAATATAGCCTAAAGGGATCAAATATAAAAAAATCCTAAAACCCGGCTGTATGTTTGATCCAAAAATGGTCTCGATCGGTTCACCAGTACGCCCACAACTAATGATAACAATTTAATTTCAATTTATTTCTCATATATTTGCAATTGAGTGGAAAAAGTATTAATGTGTTTTAGAATAAATGGGAAATAGATTGGAATTAAAATTTTATCGCAAATTTTGTCCGTATTAATCAGCCGATTGGAAATATTTTTGAATCGAACATGAAAGTGGTGCTGAGAAACATTTGGGTCAGGGTACTCGCTAGTCCTAGTATTGAGCAGCGACTAGACTTAGGCAACGGACATTAATTGACGGTCTCAGAAGAACTGGTCACAAGTTTAATAAATGCTTAGTCAGCTAATTGATTTATTTTGAACGTTTGAAAAATATCTCTTGAGAAACTAATGCTTTAGCTACTGAGACTTTGCGAAATATTGTAACCGAAGATTTCTAGAGAACGAGCTGCACATCTTCAGCTTTATTCAATGTCAAACTCACTAACTGAATGATTCTGGTTTAGCGCATGAAAGGTTCTCTGCAAGTTTCTGCTTTGTACTGCTGACTCGCACTTACGCAAGAAGTTTGTTATTTTAATTACTGGTTGGCCAAAATGTCATTTTGGCTTGGTTTATGAATCAGGTAAGCTTGAGAGAGATTTGATTCTTAATTCTGTAAAGAATTATCTTTAATGTGCTTGTGCTGGGCAAGCGTGAATTGAATTGTGACCATTACTTAATTTATGAAATTTGCATTATGCGAATGTTTCCATATACCGCAGAATGCATATTAAACTTTCCAAACGATTTTATAACACACATACTATCAGAATCAACAATGAAATCGTGTTAACCTTCCTTGTCTGTCTAAATGACAGCGGAAATCTTTGTCAATATTTCAGAACTCTTGAACAAATACGTTCTCAACTGTCATTTCATCGCTCCGGGTATATATAAAATATGAGACCCATAAAGCAAGTTAAAGATTGGACCCCGTTACTTAAAAATAATATGGTTTGCCCTTAAAGAACTGAGACATCGCGTAAAACTTTGTTTGAATATGTACACAACAGACGTTTTCTAGAATATGATATAAAATCGATGTATGAAAAAAATGGATTTTCTTTGCAGTCAGACACTACTCTCTTATACTAGCTAGTGGTGAGTAGTCAAATATTCGGTCTAAGCTCAGTATAATGTTTCTTTTGTTTTCTAAAGACTTGGAAAAATTTCTAAGCATTTAGCTTAAAAGCACTTCTTTTTGTTTTTTTTCTAAAGATTTATGAACAGTTAAAATGCATTTTTATATGCAAAATATATATGCTTAAAAAAAAAAAAAAAAAAAAAGAAAAGCATAATTTTCTTTCATTTATCCCCTTATTTCCATTGATTTTCATTTACATAAAATAAGTAAAAACCGAAACAAATGCATATATTTGTAAAGTATTAAGAGATCTAAACATTTTGCACAGTCAGTAAAAAGAAAAAAATTCCGTCTGTTTGGCATTTACACACGCATACTTATACACATGTAAAACCGCACATAGTTCTTAGTTTGTTAGCCAGAAAATAATTCACCTACATTTTAACTCATACACTGAAACGAATCTCTAAAATGATACAATAATTTAGAATATGGATGCATGCATGTATGTATGCGTGAATACATATTCATGCAACATTTATATTGTAATACTAGAAGGTGTCGTTGTTGCTGTTAATGTACGATTTTGGATTTCCTCTGCTAACTCGTTACAACTATTTTGTGAACTCTGCTGCCATTGCTCTATCTTCCCCTTCAACCTCCGTTTCCATGAAGCAATGCTCTTTCTTTTTTTTTTTTTTTTTTGCTCTAACGTGCTGGCCTAATAGAAATGCTAAGCTTTTTATTTTGTTTAGTATTTAGAGAAAATGTATATATATTTATATATACATGTATTTAGATATAGAAAATATCATCAACATGCAACAAAACAATGATATTGCAAACGATGATGACGGTGATGATAATAATATTACTATCGGGTGGCAAGTGCCGGTATGAAATTTTCCATCATATCAGGATAGAAAAAAAATATTAAAACCTGCCATATCGAAATCAACAATGGCAACAAAAAAAAAAAAGAAACAAACCTACATGCATTCACATATACTCTTGCATAGTAAAGAGCAAATCTGTAACACAGAAATATATAAAATTTTATAAAGTTTTACATCATACTTACTCAGAGGCCTGAATTATACAATTGCAAATGTACATGAATGTGTATACATATGCAGGCAAATGTATATGCATTTGTAAACACATACACAAATAGATACATACGGACACAGAGCATACTACCATGTCTCACTCCTGCCGCATAAAACAAAATAGAAACCTAACTAAACAATTTTAACAAAATACAATTTCAATACAATTCAAACTTTTTGGCACATCATACCCGAAAACATTTACCCACACAAAAACACATACACACATATACACACATATACACGCATACACATATAGACCACCAAACATATATATTTACTTACACAAATACTTATTTATAATACTTACATTCAACCATAACATGGTTTAGAGGCAAAAACCGGGTCCGTTAACCGGCCAAAGGGGATGAATAGTTATATGAATGAGCGAGTGGTAAATATAAAAACATTCTAAAACTAAAACACACACACACACACACACACACACGCACACACCAATACTACTCGTATACAATTACATAAATAGAGAAATCCTAAAATAGTTATAAGGCAACAACAATTGCAGGCAATAACACCAAAAACAACGGCAATCAGAGCAATACGTATAAAATTGCAAAAATTTTATGTGTATATGAAACGATTACACAAAACTCAAAAACTTCCCAGTGCCACAGCCGCAATGCTGTCACTCTCACTGCCTGTATGCGCTAAGCTATGTGCAACGTGCTTTGCTCTTCAGCTCTGTGCTGCCGTTTCATTTCTTCGCACTTCACATTCATACATACAGGCATACGTAGATAAATACATAATGTAACTGAGCAGCAATCAGAGATCTGTAACTCTAACCCAACAACAAATATATATAGAAAGGTATCAGTGTGCTCGAAACGTAGCGTCTAAACCCGCGCGCAAACTAATGTAACTGAAACTTTATAAAACAAAATTATAAAAACTCATACACATGTATATTTTCATAAATACATTTATATATGCATGTAATCTTACATTATTTGTTAGGTCATTAAACTATGTTATCCCGCTAAAAGCCAGCGATAACTAAACAGCTGATCCTTAAAATGTTTAAATTTACTAGGAGTTTAGGAAAATTTAGCGACTTTCTAAGATATACTCCTAACCGTTTTTAAAAAATTAGCAAAAAACTTGACTACTACGGAAATTTTCCACAATTTCCCGAAAACGTTTTACAGAAATGTATCTTATATAGAACGCGAAAATGTTATGTGTATGCGAAAACGGATAGCAATCAAAACTTTAAGCAAAATGTAAAAGCAATTTAGAACAAAATTTTCCAATGGTTTTCAATGAATCAAAATTTTGTAAAGTTTTTTTTTAAAAAGTTTTTAGAAAAAGATTGTGGGAGAATCGTTGGATAAACATTTGAAAGATTTTTTTTTTGAATATTTGTAAAAACATATCTTAAAAATTCTCCAATTTTTGTAACCTACGCCACTGAGGTGTACACAACGCCCATAGACCCATTCATTATTATATCTGTTTGTAGGTCTGTTCGTTTTCTTGTGTTCAACCTACATGAAGTAATTTTTGAGATACTCTGACGAAATTTGGTACACACCGGTAATTTTGGCCCAAGAATGAAGGGTATCAAAAGTTATTCGGATCACGTCACATTCTCGACCACTTCCCATAAAACATCTTATTTTAAAATATTGTATGAATAACTATATTAAGCGAACAGGCGTAGGGTATTCAATTGTGGGCCATGTCTCACTACAGTGTTTTTATTTGTTTTAGTATAAATCTTGATTTTGTGCTAGAACTGATTAGAATATGTCCAACGATGAGTTGTGATAGATACAATACATAAAATATTTGCGAGCGGACGATTTATTTTTTAGGATTACACCGAAAGTTTTACAAAAAATAGCAACTAAACAAGTCTTCATTGCCAAACCTGACTTCGAGTGAATTCCCAGGCTTTAACTAAATTTGACCTCCATCTATCTGTGCATCTGTTTTTCGTTCTGTCCGTTTGTGTTCAACATCAAGGCTACAATTTTTAAGTTTAGATCGGATACGTATCTTGGCCCAACGGAAAAGGCTTTTCCGATTGTTTCCCATAAGACCTTACATTCAAAAGCCGTGTTATGAATAACTGTAGGATAGTGTACGATATTTTACGGAGTGCAGCGGCCCGCAGCAGACTTTTCATTCATTTATTCGCTCCAAGCCTTGTGTCGTTGCTATTAACGTTTCAAACTTCTAGCTTTCGATGAACTTTTCAGTTTTGGACGAAGTTTAAGAATTTTAAAAAATATCTGAAAAATGTTAATCATACTTAGCTATCGCCATAACTAAGTAGTTTAGAAAGAGGGATTATAAAATCGGCGCACCGGTGCTCAAAGCACAATGTTTTAAACAATACTTACGATTGATGTATGATCATAGGCTTAATGCTTACCGAGGGGACACTCACCTCCCACGCTGTAACCAATGCTTCTGTGAGTTTTTCCTCTTTCTTCATTATCGTGATACACATATGGAGAACTTTCGATCGATTGATTGATCATTCGGAAAGAAAAACATGAAAATGTTGATTTTCTATAACAGCGATAAGTCGTCCTTTTATGTAATTCTAACTTTTTCAATCATTTTTATCAGGCAGAAAATCGAAATATTTTTCATATAATTAAACAAAAGCCCTAAGTACCTTCTTTTGCTATGTTCCGATATACTCTTGAATATTTTTGTATGCCAATACTTATGCGCAGCGTACGAGTTTGCAGAGATTTAGCGATGTCCCTCTGCCCGCATCCCTATCCGTCGCTTTTTAAAAATTTAATATAGGAAACTGTAAATATTCATAAGTATTTAGGACAGTTTCGAAAACGGGCGTCTAACTTCCATGGAAATCGCTAAATAACATTTAAAGCATACTTATCTGTAGAAAATTTGTGTCTCTAAGATTAACAAAACAGTATCGCATTTATTGCGAGTACGTATTATAATATGGAAAATATAAGGGTGTGCGTTCTACGTAAGATATCCATTTTTTGCTTGCTTTAAATCAGCACCAGCAAGGGCAACGCTGCTATCATAAGAAAAAAAACTAAAAGTTATTAGCATAACTTTATATTTCTAAAATATATGGTATACGACAAACTCAAGAACAAAAACGTCCTTCAGTCGTTTACAGCAGCAGCTGGTTAAGTTTTAAACTATCCTCTCGAAGCTAACATCCCACCGCATCTTTGCTTAAAGTTACATATAAACTCTACAATATTTTAATATATTCCTATACAAACATAATTCCCTTTCCATTCCATTTGAAAGGTTTTCTTTTTCTTGAAACACAAAAAACAAAAGATACATGCACGTTGGTCCTATTACTCGTACTTATATACGTAAGTAAAATATAATCATTTGCTCGTAAAATAAGCGAAAAACGAACTCCGAATACCATGTAAAAAGATGAATTGTAGTTTTCTGTTTGTTAAGCAATAAATATATGTACGTTTATCCGTTTTTGGAAGCGAAGCAGACCTTTTGTAACCTCACGCTCAACTTTCATTAACGCCCCGAAATACACACGCGATCCTATTAAAACTTACTCATATACATATATGTATTGTATATGTATATTGTATATGTATGCATATACATATATATATATGTAATGTGTTTGCTGACTATCCTTCAACTTAGTAAACTTTTGGGTTCATCAACACACAACTAAGCGTATGCTTAAGAGAACAAATTAAATTCTTACGTGTTCTCCTTCCAACTGAATATACGAAACACCTTAGATCTATTAAAATAAAATCAGTGTTAAGTTAACTGAATTGTAAAACTCAAACCCTTACGGGATGTTTAATGTTCTTCCGATCACGGACGTTTTCTTTCGAAGAGTAAATAAACGTTAACTTTCAATTAGCATAAATTAAACTTAACCGTTATGAAAACGTCAATAAGTTATTATATTATTATCCCTGTAAAAAGGAGGTCTTAAACGAAAGGGGATCAATTTTCTTATGCCTTTTTTGCTTTGCGTTTGGGAAATTGAAGGTGTGGTCCAGGTTTACACTAGGACCTTTTTTTTAATATGCAAAAATGTCCTAGAACGTATCTATGTTTTTAGTTGTATTAGTTTTGACTGTAGTCATGAACATTTTTCTGTGCGTCTCTCTTGCCTTATTTTGGTTTGTTTTTGTTTAATTTTTTCAAACTATTTTAGCCGCTAACACCTGCAATTCACTTGAAATACTCTCAAAACTAAAGGGTAAATAACAACAACATATTATCTCATTCGAGATGAACACGTTGGCTTTAATGCGACGAATATCCATCCAATTTGCGTGATTGTAGGTGCGAATGGCCGCAACGACGATCCTATGTTGTTAATATTTATACTGCGCAACATTTGTCGTAGAATATTTACGTACATTACGTTTGTGCAAATCTTTGTAACATCCAGAAGGACTTACAATAGACCCACATTTTGTTTCACCGAACTGTTGGGAATTGTTTTATGAATCGATTTAAGCATGTCTGTCCAGCTATCTGTCTACTCGTCTCATGTCGATCCATGTATTTTTGTGTTTAATCTACAGTTCCCAAATTTTTGGAGGTATATGCGAAACTTGGTACACTAACGTGTTTTAGCTTTGTGACGAGTTCTATTGAAAATTGCTTGCATCGGTTCATTTTTGTGAACGAGCACACATAAGAATAGGGCTAAATCAAGCATTCTAATCAAAAGGACAAGTAATGCATAATGAGAGGAAGGAAAAGTTTTGTATATATCCATTTCGTGATGTCTGTAGAAACGGAAGGTTAACTGCAATTTCGTTTATACCAGTTTTTTTATAAAATGTATGTTATATTTTCGGACGGAAGGAATATTGATTAACAAAGTTTATCACCGTATTCAATATATTAGTTGTGCAACTAAGAAAGTAAATGGTTCTAACAGCACGGTTAAGGTTTTTGTTAATTTAAGTGGGACATCCCTTTACTTATTAGAAGTAATCAGTTGTAGTACGGACTCATATCGCAAAGCAAAGCTTTGTTTTTCTGCTTTCACTTGAAACAACATTCAACTGAAGCAAATCTTCAATTGGATTACGAAAAACAAAAACTATCTTAAACAACTCAAAAATTTCAACACTGAGAACAAGGAGGAGCAAAATTTTTAAATTATTAAATTGGATGAAGACGACATACGTATCGAACACAAAATGAACTTGCAAAGACATTAAATGTGACCAGTGCCAAGGTATTTCCAAATGTTGGGTGGAAAATCGAACATCTTCGAACACTTCCGGAACTTCACGTTTGTGGCATAAGATAAAGACCTTCCTAACTGTTACTGGCTTTGAGATGCGTATGTACTTTAAAAATCGCAAACGCAAGCAATCGCGATTCTCGCCTGGGGACGCATTGCAGCGTTCGCGGCACAATCAAATCGATCCGGAAAGAAGACAATGCAGTGCGTTTGGTGAGATCAGAGAGAAATCGCGTACTACGTGCTGCTGAAACAAGGCGAAACTGTCAATAGGCATCACTATCAACGACGTCTGATCAATTTAAAGCGGGTATTATTTTGAAAACAACCAGAATAAGAACGCCTGAGTCGAACGAGTGATATTACAGCACGATAACGCTCCGTACCGTTGCTTTTCATCCTATACCACATCATCGAAATGTTGAAAAGGAATCTGCTAACGCATGTCATGGCCGCTTTTCTTTATCACTTGGCTGGGCTACACTTGATGCACCAATCATTTCGTTGATCAGTTTCGACCCGAAGATGCGTCGTTTTATTATGGCGATATTCATGTGTTGCCAGCGATATGGCAAAAATGTGTAGCTAGATCGGTAGACCTTTTCCATTGATCAAAAACCTTTCGAAACTTAGTTGCACAGTCTTGGGCATGTATATATACAAATGTATGTGTACACAAATGTATGTGTAAACACATATCGACATGTACGGGGGCGATTTCTCTATTGTAAAGGCCTAGAGTATTCTATTTTATTTCTGTAGAAAATGTTCTCTGTTTGAAAAACTTAATTGCGAATTTTGCCCAAAAAAAAAGAAGAAAATTTTTAATTGTTTTCCAAAAGTTATTTAAATTCTTTTTAATAATAACTTTAAGCGATTTATAATATTATGAAACCTTAACATGAAGTGCTTAGTATTCGTAATAAACTTTCATAGTTAACTGGAAAAAGTACTAAAAAAAGTTTTGTTTTATACATATTTTTTTTTTTTTTGTCTTTCTATTGAATGTTCAAAATTTCTGCATATGTGTGCATATATAGATATATATTTATTGATCAATTTATAGTTTAATTTATATAAAATTTCAATATATGCATAAAAACTATATACGCACACACACACACACACACACACACAAAATCATATATAATCATATATATATATAACATCATGCATACCATTCGCCCATATGCCTTTAACATTTACAATGAGAATTATATGAAACGAAAAGCGTTTAGAATTCAAATAAAAATTAGTTTTTTTGAGATACATATATAAATGCGAAAGTATCTCACCCTTGTTTACGTTTTCATGCAAACATATATATCTATATTAAATAATATACGTATGGATAGCCTCTACGAAATGTGTTTAGATAGAGTTTGTGTGCGTGTTAGTAATTTTGTGTATACAAGTGTATAGCTGCATGCATATATAAGTACTTTTAATACTTTACAAAACTAACCACAACTTTTTTTTGCACCCACAAATACACATACATCTCAACATATATTTACACATTTATGCATACATAAGTACATACAATTCATCATTTCAAACGTTCAACCGCCATATAACATTATTGTTGTTATATTCTATTGCTATTACTGTTTTTGTGTTGTTGCTATTGTTGATGATATTGTGTACTCTTAATGAATTACGCAATTCTAATATAAAACTAACGAATAAAACGTATATTCGATATGTCATAGTTTATACACGGAGAAATTCACGCCAACTAAAACCAACAACAATAAAAGTAATATGTTATTCACACATATCTACATACGCATGTGTTAGACTAAAAGCCCTAAATTGGCCCACATTTCTTATATATATTTATATGCATGAATGTATGTATATATGTATGTATGTATATATAGATATATATATATGTATGTGTATAAGTATGTAAGTATGTGTGTCTGTGCATATATATAATATATATTGCCTAACAAATATTTAATGCTCTCTCTCTACTCGTTTAACTATATATGCCTTTCGCATATATCCACCTCAGCAACAATACTATCATCATCAGAAGCAAACAGCATCTGTAGTTTTTTGCACATTTAGTTTTTAATGTGTACTGTTTTATAATCATTGTAGTATCCTAAACAAATACTTGTTCATACATATTTATATAAATGTAGAGACTTTCTCCCCGTTTTCTCCGCTCTTGCCTTTACTAGTAGACTCTTCTCTAATATTCAACTGGCAAACCGGACAGAGTAAAATAATACGACACAAAAAAAAAAAAAATGAAAAATAATAGAAATGAAACTAAAATCTAAATAACCAAACAACAAACTTCCCTAACACCATAACTCTCAGCTTCTATTTAACCTCCTTTATCTACATACACATACGTACATACATCAAAATCATACCTAAAACGTACTCAGACACATCATAAGCATTACTAGCACCATTACCCATTACTATTACCATCATTGCTAACGCATGTCCTTGCAATTGTTGTTCTTACACACACAAATACATAAACATACAAACATATACACAAACCAATATATATATATATTTATACAGTTATAAAGAGAGATTTTATATGAATGATATTTTTAGTATGCGCGAGTGTGCGGCTATGTGTGTGTGTATTTATGTGATAGTTGACGTTGGGAGAGAGCAAACGACAAGTTTTCTGTATAAAATACAAACGTATGCATAAATGTTAACGTATATTCATATAAATATCTATATATATATATGTGTATATATATATATATATATACACTATATTTCCACTTTACAAACATGTTTGTCGATGATGTATTATAGAAAATACCGTAAAAACTCTACAATAATAATAATAACAACAACATAAAACATTAACATAGCGTGTACAGATGATGAATATAAAAAAAAGAGCCAAATAACAACAACGACAGCAACAAGAGCAACAAAATTCAGTATAATATGTTAAAGCTTTGACCATAAACTGGTACACATTAGAAATACATCGATATATATATACATATACATATATGTACATACATATTATATATATATCTATCTATATATTTATATACACAGCAGTATTAGCTAACAGAATATCAAAGTCATACAAATGCATAGCAGATATTTCAAAGTATGTGAGAGCGTGTGCGTGGCTTGAAACTCAGTACTTTGTGAAATGCCAAAAATGCCTATACTTAATGGCTGTCTATTTCCATTTAATACGTATGTGAATGTAAAAATATTTCATACGTTAAAATTTTCACAGAAAGTTGACATACAAAAAAAAAAGGAAACAAAAATATGGAGAACAACAACAACAACAATTACATCAGACAACATTATATAAATGATATAGACAAACTTAGCGACGACAGTTTGATAACTAAAAACAGCCGAACGGCTAAGTAGACAAATAAACTGTCAGACATATTAGACTGGAGATGCTATGGCCCTTTAAACATTACGCCGTTGCCGGAGTAATACATCAAACTAGCCGCAAAACGCTATACATAACAAAATACAAATATATTCTTCACAATAAGTTTGTGTTAGTTTTCTTCCTTTTATCTTTTTCTTCTTATATGGGGTGTAAAATGTTTGTTGGCTATACATTGCACAACAGATGTGATCATGGATGTGTGTACTTGTGTTTATGTGAATATGTCTTTATAACATGCACATGTACACACAAATACATACATACATATATATATATATACATTAATATATATATTTATATATTATGGTTATGCATATATGTGTCTGCTTGGATGACTGATGTTATAGAAAAACCGTCTGAGATGTTGTTATATTTTCTGCACAAGAGCAAGAAAAAGAAGAAGAAACAGCAACAGCAAGTATTACAATACTATATTACTTGCAAATATGAAGAGAAACAATAAAAAGAGAATTTATTCTTATGTTTTAAGAAAAGCGTATATACATATATGTGCATTTGAATATGAACACACTCCTAAGAAATCAAAATTGTAAACGAAGCGATATTTCTGTCTGCCCAATCGCCCACCCATTACATACATTATACGGTATTTTATTTTTCTTTGAAGCACAGAGTTTCCAACTAAATTAAATCACATCTAAATGAAGTGCTTTTAAATTAAAATCAAATCAAATTAAAAATAATTAAAGTTGATAAGAAATAATTTATTCATTTTTTTTTATAATTCATTCATGCACAACCAAACTGTTAGAAATTAATAGCCATTGGAAATTAAAAATAAATAAAAATCCTATAAATAAAATAAATATTCTTTGCGTTCGAAAATTTTATACATTTCAGTATGTTTCCTTGTCCGAAAATATAGTATACATATATAATTTTTGGAATAATGTATACATATTTCTTCGCGCGCACTCGTTTTCATCTTTTATTTAATAAAACATTCGTGAAAATTGAATATTTACTTCGCTTTACTCCGCTACATAACCCTAATTATATTGACATCAATCATATTAAACGTAGTTTTTCGTTCTTTTTACATTACCCCTGACTTTTTTACTTTGGCAGAACGAAAATAGTCTTTTCCATTTGCTATTTGCCGAAAATATCGGGTAACCTCTTCATCTAACATGACTGCTACTCTTCTTTACTAGTGGAGCTATTATATATCTACGTTTATTATTTATAAATATCAGATTTTATTTGAAATGTAAGCCATATTTTCGAACTGGCTAAGAATAATTAAATAAAAAAATTATTTTTTAATTCAGATCAGATATATAGGTATGTATAAATATTGTATATCACCTTGTAGAGGAAAATGGATAGCTTTATATTGAGCTCCAGAGCTGCATTTGAATGCAACTTGGCAACCCATGCGTTCAATGTGCTCTTTCAGATGACTATAGTTTGAGGTTTTCTACACAATATATCTAACAATATTGTTTACGTAAATAAAAATTATAGTATTTTAAATCATCCGCCTTGAACTGGATCTTTGAAAACGTTACATGATATCGATAATGAATCGAAAGTGGAGTATGTCAAGAGAACTCATAGAGAAATAATATAAAGTTGAAAGAAGTTGTTGTTAAGGTGTCTGGTTCTAATCAATTTTCAATGACTCCGAACGATATTAAGTTTATCATATTCAAATAAAATCAGAATGTGAACAGATATTATATGCTACATATTATTGTATAATATATGATATCGTTACGGAACTCGTGTCTTTGATAAAATGAGTCTAAATGAAAACTGAACGATTTTCTAAGAAACCAAATTATAAAAATAATAAAAGCAAATACACATTCATAACGCTGTACCTGCCGAAGCACTAGTCGACTAGCGAAACGATTAGCAACAATTCGCAGAACACTTCGCAAGAAATGACGTTAACGCAAAAATGTTAAAATTTAAATCTTGGTAGCTTTTTTCTCGAAAGGCAAACTATTTGCGGCAGGCCGTGGTAATCCAGTCAAGAGAGTTGACTCGTAATATTCAAACGGCCAAGACTCCACGAAACGTATTGGTACCTTATTTGGCAAAGGGTATATAAACAGAATATTTCCAGAAGGCAAAGTCAGTCGAATCAAGAGAATTGATTCCAAATATCAAAACGGGCGGTAAATTGTAAATATAAGTTCCTGTAAGTATTGATTGTTGAAGATGGTAAAAAAATCCTACACTATCCTAGAAAAAACACAACTCAGTCGTGCGAGCTTTATCTCAAAAGAAGTCAGATAAATAGCTATAATCGTAAGGGGGCGTTCCACATTAAAATATATCATATGTTTAAGGGTTTCTTTTGAAAAGACTTAGTTTTCTTTACTTTAATGTGAAAACTATGCGTCACTACGCTACCAAACTTACCTCGTTTCTACAAGCAAGATCACTGAGACATCATTAAACATATATCTGTCAAAAAAGAATGTCAAAGATCTTTTGTGAGTGTTTGCTATTGTATTGTGTAGTCATAAATTTTGAGCGTTGAAAAAACATCATATTTTTGACAGAGTTGGCAACCCTTCATCAAAATTCCACTTCCCTTACTTTCGTTGATAACGATGGTAATGATGATAATGATTATAATAATAATAATAATAATAATAATAATAATAATAATAATGATGATGAAGATGGCAAACAATGACAGTAGTAACGGAGTTGAGTTTAAATGTTTTGCAATAATATGCGTGTGTATAACGATAACAACAACAAAAATAACAAAAACACAAAATAAGGAAACGGAAGTGACAGACATAATGACCATTACAACAGACACTTACAACAAATGAATAAGTACAAGTGTGAGTGTGAGTGCGAATACGAGCATGAGTACGAGTGTGCCAAGACATCTATACATATATATATATATATATATATATATATATATATATTTATATATATATATATTTATCTATGTGTATATATATATATATATATATATATTCATATACATATATATTATATATATTATTCAAGTATTATTTTGCCCTTTTCATGTGTGAAAAAGGGTGAAAAAGAAGAAGATGGTCTTCTCTTAAGTCTTATAGTTTTACTTTTCCTTTTATTTTTCCGAATTGTGACGTTAGAACACCAAGTGTTGTACTTTTTCTCCAGCGTCTTCCTCTACCGTTTACTTCGATTACTATGATGGCTTTAATATTGGTCTAAAGCTGTTGTTGTTTTGAAAAGAAGTGAGAATTGATAAATGAGTTATGGGTGTTGTGGGTTGTGGGCTATGGGCTAGAAGGACATATCAAAAAAAAAGAAGCAAAAAAAACACATCTACCATGGAAAGAAGAAAGGGAAGAGAGTCAAATGAAACGTTGGTTGTAGAAGGAAGATTTCTCAGAATCTGTGAAGCAAAAATACTTTCTTGGATACTTTCTTTTGTATGTGTATATCTGGGTATATGCTAAGGATATTATATATGTATGTTTGTTGTTCGTTTCGTTAAGATACAACTTATGTGTTTTTTGGCTTTTTATGAACTATAGCCCAATGTTGTGTATACATATAAGTAGAGAATAGTAGTAGTTTGTAAGTATATTTGCAAATTGTTGTGGTAGTCTGTGCTAACGGTGTTTTGCGAAGGGTGATATTAAACCTTTTTGTATTTATATATATACATATATATGCACATAGACTTATTTGAACGTAAACGTCTATATATCTTTGTGAGTTTTGTGTGCTTATCGGTTAACATTAAACTCCTAAACTGGCCCTAAGCTTTACAGTTAACGAACTACCCATACAAATGCGCTCTTTTGCAGTTGTGCATGTACGTCTTTTTTAATAAAAATAAAAACATACTTGTACATATATGTACATGTTATGGACATATTTGTATCCCATTTCTTTAACTCTATTATATGATAAATTTTCCTATTCTCTGCTTTCTCTAATACATCAATTGTACGCTAAGAAAAAGTTTCACATTCGACGTAGGAAATATGTGCAATGATATCAATTGAGTGTGAGAAAGCAATTGGTTTCGAAATCTATTTTAGAATGCGGCCAACTTATGCAATTGTTTTAAATAATTTCTTATATTTATCTCTTATATATAAAAAGAGTGAGAGAGATATACAGAGATGAGATGAGATAAATATAAAAAATTATTTTAAACAATTACATAAGAATATCTATATACATACAAGTGTGTGTATATGTGGGTGTATGTGTGTGTGCTTGTAGGTACAAATGAATGTAGGCACATTGTTCTACTCAGAAATGGATTTTTCAAGAATTTAGATTTTCGAATGAGTTGGGTTTTTGAAGGTGTTAACTATAATCGATATTATTAATGGAACGGTGACTAGGGATTATTTTGTAACTAACCGATTTGGCTTAGTTTTGTATACAAACGATTTATTTTTTCCTTTCTTGATTACTGTTGTTGTTTTGTTGTTTTCACATGTTTGTCGTTGTATGCCTAAGTGCGTGTGGTGAAAATTTAGCTTAGTTATATAAAAAATTGCTTATCAAACTCGGTTTGAGTTGTAAGTTTATTCTTCTTTTTATATATAAATATAAATATTCTATTATATGCCTGTATGCATGTATGTATTGTACATAGGTGTATATTATATTATGTATATATGTTATGAATGGTTATGTTTTCGCAACTAACTAAACAAGCATACGGTTAAGCTATGTTTAGGTGTGTATTTTCAAAATTTGCTTCACGTAAGACGCTCTCTCAGGTAGTTAGTAAACATTTTTATTTTTATGTACTTTTTCCATTTATTTTAGCCTCTTAAGGCTCTCATTAGAACTTACTATTATAACTGTTTAGAAAACTAAAAAAAAAAAAAAGTGTTGTTAAAACTCATTCTAAATAAATTCTTTAAATTTACAAATATGTTAAAAGTGTACGAATTCCCTTCGTCTTCTCCATTTTCGTTTAAAAAAACTATCAGAATAGTCTTTAAGCTTTCTAAATGTATATGAGTCTGTCTAAACAATGCGACGTACGTGGTAAGGATAATGATGAACGATGAGGTGGACCAACAGAGAAAAATAATCTCATTCATAGATAGGCAAGTTTCAAATTGACGGGTAGACATGTAAGTAGACAAATGAGTTCGTAGGTACATGGAGAGAGGAATTAACAGAGCAAACAGAAAACTAGACATGAGCCTGTGGACGGACAGATAAAGAAAGAAAAACTTACTTGATCCAGCTGGTGATCGATGTGGATGTAATAGCGGGCAAACGAACTGGTGCCTGGGTACACAGGTGTTTACAAAGACGTTTGCAAAACAGAGAGCAGTTGGAATAGGCAAGCGGACACGTGTAAATATAAAAGCGCATCAAAACAGGAACAGACAGCTGAAATATTAATTGAGCAATCGGTGGTAGTGAATATAGTGGCGAACAACTGAGCCTCCCGACAGACGACCAGAGAAGGAAAAAGAGAGGCCGACAAAAGGACGCAAAGGTATGCAAACAATTCAGTAAATCAATCAAACCAACCACGAATACTTAGGTGAGAGGTGTAATAGTAGTAATTGCGCGAACAGACTTGGCAGCAAGCGAACGTACAACTAAGTAGCAGATGAATGAACCGATCATTTAGTACATTAATATACCACCACTGAGAGAGAAAGGCGAGGAGGTACGCACACACATTAACGAAAAGACATTGCGGGCGGATAGACAGCACAAAACAAATGCAGAAAAAGATATAAATGTATTATTATACAATCTCAAACTTTCTTGTACGCATAAGTGAGAATTCATGAAAAATGATGATAGCTAGTACATGCATGCACAATATTTTCCTTAAAAAAAAAGTCCTGGTGTCGTTATCTTAAGGATAAGAAATGAGGCCTTTCCATACTACCTTTGAACTTATTCCTAGTTAATGTTTTGGGGGTTTGTCGACATATTCAGAGATTTTTTTTTTTTTTTTGTGTTAATACTAAAAACATTGGAAATCTTTTTATGGAAGCAAACTTTTCCATATTTTTGCGAAACTGAAACACGCACATAGGAAGCTTTTCATCGGGCTTTATCTCCAAACAACTTTTCTCTTGCCATATTAAGAAACAAGTCCTTCAAGTAAAGAGTACGACTTTCTCCCAATAGGAATTTTCCACTTTAAAGTGGAAATCTCCTATCTTTCCTTAATAACCTAAAGGGTTTCTTATCCATTTAAATTGAAATCGCCGGTAGATTCCTCAACCGAGCTCATGCCGACCATTTTACTTTCTCCTTCATCACGTAGATGTTACAACAATAAGCGTTATTAGCAGAAGAAGTTCATTTTTCAGTGATTTTCTACTTCTCCGATATTTCTTATAAGACAGATCTTAAAGCAATAATTTCTTAAGCTTTGTAAGCAAATTTCCCATAAGAGAATTTATAAAATCAACAAATATTTCTTTCCTTCTCTAACGATAGTCTACGCGTACCCTTTTTTTCATCGTTCCTCGTTTTTCTTTTGATTTAAATGAAACAAAACCTGAAAGGTTAAAGCTAAAACAATTCGGCACATGTCAACTTCTATATGAAAACACAATCTATCTTTTCCAGATAGAAAAGAAATGCTTGCATACATACATTTGCTTGTAGTCTGTGTATGTGTGTGTGTGCGTATACATATAAGCAAACGCTTAAATATTTGTATATATATATATATATATATATATATATATATGTATATATGTACTTCAGTAAAGTTAAGTCACGTTTTTGCAAAAACTACCCTACATTTATTTTATAAAAAAACACCTTGCATCATCACATATACAAATACCTACAAAATATACATATGATTTAAGTATAAGAAAACTGAATGTTCACCCAGAAGCCACAATGTGTTGTATAATCTTATCGACGAAGGAGTAGGAAAGCCAAAAGAAACGGAAAGAATCTTAAAAGAATAAGCATTATTCTCAAAGCAGAAAAAAAAACACAAAAAAAAATAAAAGGCAGAGTCTAACTGACCCCAAACTTATAAACTTTTACCAATATAAACTTTTTTTATTGTATTTGTGTGTGTCACAAGAATTCCACATGTTTGCTAAAGAGCCGCTGCTGTTTCCTTTCGCTATATAGCTCAACTCCTCCCCTGCACATATGCAGAGTGTGTCAATGTTAAGAATCGAGGAAAAAAAAAAAGCACAGGAGCCTTTTAACTTTTTTTTTTGTAGTAAAATTTTACTATTGTTGTTGTTAGTATATTATTTAAAGTTTGTAAACAAACTTTATACTTTTTTTCTATGAGTTTGTAAACGGTTGTGTTGTACGTACAGTACACCAATATAATCAGTTTTCTTAGTTTTGTATAACATCTTTGGCTTTGCAGGTTTGTTTATATATTGTTCTCCTCTTTTTTTTTTCTTTTTTGTTTTTTTTTGATTTAAAATTGAAAGCGAAAATTTTGTTATATTAAAAAAGGCTAGTACGTGAGTAAGTGCCATTCATTCGCATTTGATTCACCCCGATTTATTTATTATTTATTTTGAATTTTCAAACGATGTGTGAAAGGAAGAAAGACGACTACATATCTATAGTACTAACCTGGCTCATATATGTAATACATTGTATTTGTATTTTCTTCTTTTTTTTTTACTTAGTTACTTAGGCCATTTATTTTATTTACCAAATTTTTTATCAGACGTCTTATGGCATAAATGTGATAAGTTTTCGTTGTAGACCAAACTGACGCCATTTTGCAATGAAAAAAAAAAACGCATTATGATGAAATATTGTGCAATGAAAGTTTAAGTTTTTGCTATTTTGTAGGAATTTTTTCGCTGCTTTCTCATCAATTCATTAGCTCCATTATACAATGAAGGCATGACGATTACATCAGAGATGGTCAACAATAAATTTATTATAAAAAAACAGAGATCTGTATGAAATTTAAAATAGATAGATAGATGAAATTTAAAACAGATCGATGAACAAGTGAACAAGTGGGTGAACATGCTGACAGATAGATTAAACCCACACATAAGCGGATAGATAAACGAACACCCGGACGGACGAACAGCCAGCTTCACAAACGAACTGGAGTAAACAAATAGACAGATAGTTTCTATGCCTAAGT
>CCAG010022986.1:0-19828 GCA_001077435.1 Glossina morsitans morsitans
ATTTGATTCACCCCGATTTATTTATTATTTATTTTGAATTTTCAAACGATGTGTGAAAGGAAGAAAGACGACTACATATCTATAGTACTAACCTGGCTCATATATGTAATACATTGTATTTGTATTTTCTTCTTTTTTTTTTACTTAGTTACTTAGGCCATTTATTTTATTTACCAAATTTTTTATCAGACGTCTTATGGCATAAATGTGATAAGTTTTCGTTGTAGACCAAACTGACGCCATTTTGCAATGAAAAAAAAAAACGCATTATGATGAAATATTGTGCAATGAAAGTTTAAGTTTTTGCTATTTTGTAGGAATTTTTTCGTTGCTTTCTCATCAATTCATTAGCTCCATTATACAATGAAGGCATGACGATTACATCAGAGATGGTCAACAATAAATTTATTATAAAAAAACAGAGATCTGTATGAAATTTAAAATAGATAGTTCTAGCAAGCCAACAGATCGATGAACAAGTGAACAAGTGGGTGAACATGCTGACAGATAGATTAAAGCCTAGACGGAAGCGAAGCAAGCAGAAGTACAGAGAGACAAATATATCGACACATTGATACGCAAATTGAATGAACACGGGAACCCACAAATAAGCGGATAGATAAACGCACACCTGGACGGACGAACAGCCAGATTCACAAACGAACTGGAGTAAACAAATAGACAGATAGTTTCTATGCCTAAGTCAAATTTGGTTACGTAGGTTGTGTTGTAGGGTTAGCTGTGCTAATATTTCTGAAATAGAATAGAGCCAATGCTGAATATCAAGAACCTACCTCAAGATAATACCTTTACTGAAAACCTACTGCTTACGTATATCCACTTTGCATTTGTTAATCGGATTTGGCGAAAACTTGCATTCAGTTTTACTTAAACTACACGAGTTTATTGTATTTTTATTTGAGGTCTTACCGATGGTTATTATCTTCTCCAAAAGCCTTCGGTAATCAATCTATGAATAAAAAAGAAATTCTATTGCATCAGTTTGTAACGCTTCAGTTTGACATCTAGCTCTTGGGCAACTCGTCGATTTATTCAATTTTATCTTTCGTCAAACTCGTTTTACTCACAACGTTACTCCGCGAGTTTCGTCTTTACAGCTTTATAAATATTATATGTGGATATTTGGCATACTTTTTAGAAACGATTATCTTCATTTTTTAGTTTTTAATATGACCAATTATTCAGAGAGTGGACCCTTTACGTGTAACGCGATGCCTGCGAGAAGGAAGCAAGGATGAGAGGGAGAGATAGGGAGTGGTCGCAGCCTGGTGGTTATGTGTATCACTATCGGTAAGTGTTACACCTTCACCGGTTGAGCACTGACGACAGCTACGACCACGCATGCTCTACTGTACTTTTAACTATGACTTATGATATTACCTTCTTTGGGGAAGAGGAAATTTTTTATGTTTGGTATTTCCTTAGTAGTAAAGCGTCGTTGATTCACCACCTTTACGAAATGATGATAACTTATAATGTTTCTATTCGACCATCAATAACTAAAGCTCTGCTATGGAAGATTTACTCATGCATTGAATAACTGCCACGAACATTAAATTATATTAATTCCCTTCTTTACCATAGTCATGGGTTGTCGACGTTGTAATTCAGCTTCTCTCGCTTGTCAGACGTTGTGTATAACCTCTTTCGCTGAATTATGTCCGCATTTCAACGACATCTTCTTCTCTGCCGAGTTATCATATTAAAGAAATAACAGAGAATATCGATAGTAAAATCTCGTCGGAATTATTTTCTTAAACAAATAATAGCTTGAGAATTTTTTGTAAATTATTATGAAATAATTTTATGATTTGGTATTCTGCTGTTAGGTTGATATGACTCCCGTAATGCGGATAATTCTAATACATTACTATTAGACCTGTGAGGTCTGATTTGCTCGATCAAACAATGCCGCCTGCGGCTTAGCAAGAACCTTTCGGGGAAACTAAACAAAAACGATAGCGTTGTGGATACTTCAGCGGAAACAGCGCGTGGGGCCTGATTGCTAGGTGCGGTCTTCCAAGGATTACTCGCCGCGTGGGCACTAAATAATTACAGGTTCAGATAGCTCCCGCCTTGCTTAGAGGGGAACCATCAGTCAGGGAATAGGGTCGCTCCTCGAAAAGGGTTACCTTGCAAGCTGGGAGGCACGGAAGATCGTTCGTAAATTATCCAATAAGCCTATTGGTTTCGTCTGATTAGGCAATTCATTCCGCTGGAAAAGTTAAAACATAGAGACATCTCTTGTTACTATAGATAAGTTCTTAAAAGTGTGTTTAAACGCGATAGTAATTATATTTGTAAAAATTCGCAATATGTGACGTGATATAAAGTTTAAGTACCTCACTATTTATTATTTCAAAGTGTTTTGTTCCGTTTACACTGCCAATGACCGCAGTTCGGCTGAAATGTTTTATAATCGAATTTTAAATTCTATTAAATAAATAATAGAAAAAGCGAAGAATACTATTTAGGCTTAAAGACTTTTCGTACAAATAGCTTTGTTGTTCAGTTTGCGTTGCCGTCTAATGAAGAGTAATTCCACTTCGTTTAAGGGAAATGCTCTTAGTAAATATTTTATACATTCTTAAAGAGCAGGCAGTGTTGTAAAGCAACTTTTACTCGTATATATTACAACCCTCCGTTCGTCTTCTTATTAAAGCTCAATATTTATTTAACTCTACCTTCTTTTCCTAGAAAATTCCAAAGTAAAATCCTAAGCACCTGAGTTTTTGCTGATTACAGTCCTTTCCAATTTTTGGATTTGCATCAAGGATCTCCTAGAATTTAGTTATGTTCGTGTTGCGCCTAGTCTCCCTCCGTACAGATATCTATGCTGCATAGACATATCAACCGAAAATAAATTTGCAAGTTGTATATAAGTATTTAATGAATGTAATAAACATTTAGATCTGAAAATGTAATAATAATTAGCTTAAAAGCTATTAACAAAATTTCTTAAGGTGTTGTATAATAAAAAAGACTTTAATGCAATGTCTTCATGTCAAACCTTACTCTGCTCTATTCTAAACTCAATATTTTAATTTTTAATATTTTTGTATATGGAAATAGAAAAACAAGGTGTAGAAGTTTGCTTACTGCTTATAATAATTGTTTTTAGAATTGCATGTCAGAAAACCCTTAACTGATATTTGAAGGATGTAAAGGATAATAGAGTACATATTAGATTATATGCAGACGATAGTATAACATTAACATTTTTACGCCAATAGAAAAAGTGAAATCTTAAAGGAAACGATTAAAAAAGTAAAATACATTTTGAAACGAATCTTGGATACCACTTACGTTTCGTATAAAGTTCATTTAGCCCAAGTGTAAAAGTACATTTTTATTCCATTCGAAAGCTTACTTCTGGTTAGATTGTCACTCGTAAGGTCACTCACCGCTAATGAACGGCTTTGCATTCAAAATTGTACATATTCTCTGTACTTAATTATCTTATTACTATACCATAAATTTGTAACTGCATAGCGTCCACGAGATATTCCGACATAAGGACGTTATAGGTAAAAGTGTCTCCGTGGGAGCCACAAACGCCTTGATGAAATTATTATATCACTACTTTTCATTATGAAGATAAAGCAAAGTTTACCTTTGCCAAGAATATTGACCAGCGCTAATAACAATAATAAAGATTGTTGAGCTAACGTTTTAATAAATCAGAGACGATAAAACAATCCTTTTTAGTCATAAAAGGGGTGAAGTTATTTCCATACAATTTACAAGGTTTCAAGTTTGCATTTTTATTTCCAAGTGACTAAAGCTAATAGTTTAAGGTGCGTGATACTGGCCTTATTATATAGGCTGTCTGTACTAACCCTTTTATGCATTTATAGATAATGATCTTATATCATATATTAAGGATAGTAAGTAAGTATTTATGAAAAACGTGGTGTGAAGCAGTAAAAGAAATAAAAAGAAAACAAGAACATCCTGAGAATCTTGGTGTAAACGTACTGCCCGCGCCTTGTAACTACGCTTCCAGTTTCCGGTAGCTGTAATTAATAAGGAACGGTTTGTAGTTGAATTCATTCCATTTTCATGTATATATATATTCAAATCCCAAGTGCAATAGAGTTAAATATCCAGTCAGCAAAGGTTTACTTACACCGATTGGGCAGACACCCTACACAGACTGAGACCGGCACGTTCCTATTTCTTTGTCTTTCCTAATTGCCTTCTGACCGTCACCGTCTTGCACGGATAGGGGAGATCCCAAAACAGATTTTTCCTTTCGATGAAAACACATTTATGTTATCGCTTTTAATAATGTGTTGCATACACAAATTTCGTGGTTCTACGCGGCGTTTATCTATTCACGCACAAAACCTCAAAAAAGTGAAGAAAAAGAAAACTTAATTACTTGTCACTTTATGTGAACGTTGTCGACTTTTTTCACTTTTGCATATAAATAGTCGAGCGTTTCGTAAAGTAAATGTCGAAAATTTCAGACTTCTATCTTCAATACATTGTGAGTAGTGAGCAAAAAGCCACAAACTTTTATTTAGAAAAACGAAACTTCGTTGAGTTTGCGCTCCACTGCGAGCTTATGGTCTGACCAATATTACCCATTTTCCATACCAACTTGCGTGCAAAGCTTCCTATATTTCTATCAAATTTAAAGTAGATATCTTACCTTTTGCGAGCAGTCCGCACCACACAGACGAACGGGCATGGCTTAATCAATTCAGAATTTCACGATGACCAAAAATATATGTACTTCGAAGCTTTCCTTTGGGTGCTGCCAACGTTATGGAAAAAAGAGTGTATTCCCCGTTCTTCAGTAGCGGATATAAAAAGTACTGTTACGAAAAGTTCACTTACCGGCAGTGCACACTTTCCCATATCTACGCGCTCACATGATTCAAACATTCAAATATCAAATGACTTTCGACGTGACTCGATTGCTATATGCCCGCATTCGACCGATTGCCTTTCTCTCAAGGAAGTGTTTCAACACTTCTAGGGGTAAATTATATTCAATTTTCCACCCTAATGTATAACTATAATTGAAGTAAAGCTTGATATAATAGGAAACAAAGTTGTATCAATTTGTCACCGAATCCTTCATAGCAAAAAGGCTCGGAGAATATAAAGTTTTAATACCGTGTAATTTTGGGTGAGAATGGCCAATGATAGCGATTTTTTACAAGTGCTTAAGAATTATCTATACAATATATGTGCACATTTCTATTCCGCGTACTTCGACTAAGTTGGTCCATTTCCAGTATCCTCCTATTATTAGTAAAATTATTGTTCGAAGAGAATAAAATTAGTTAAAATACTGAGTATACAAATAATTCACAATGACGAAGAAATAAAAAATGACAATAATTTATTCAACAATTCAATAACAAGAAAGAAAACATTCAAATTCTAATCGTGCTACCCGCCCAAAAAATATAAATACGCTTAGGTTGATTCAATTAATTACTTGTACAATGCCATAAGTACATAAAATGTTCTAGTAAATTTATTTATGCTCACGGTACATCGATTTCGGTATGCAAATATGTTAAGAAACGATAGCCCGTCTAAGTCACCTTATCTAAGTTACAATGCAGAGTTCCCACACGAAAGGTGTACCAAGAATAGAAGTAAATCGCAGCAAATCGTAGCAACAGCCAATATTTCTGCTAGATTTCAAGTCGTTGGCGTCATTTCTGCGACCGGCACAGACATTGCATAGGCGGACAGACGGACAGACATATAGAGAGATATGAGATATGATATTCACATGCTTCGTTGATGGACGGATGATGAACTTAAGTTACTTAGTTAATATTACTCATACGCCTTGCTCTCACCTAAAAATTTCCATTTCGGTTCGTATGCGAAACAATCACCTTTTTCGATTTCAATGATGTCAGTTAACCTATCTACCTACCAACTGTTAAAGTGTTCCTTAAAATAATTTCTTACAATTAAATTTTCCTTTTCTTTTATCATATTTCTTGTGTTTTTGTTTATACAAAAGTTGAGATTTTTATTGATAATTTTATTTTATAATTTTATTACGCTCATAAACATTTCAAAAGTGTTTTTATTAATTTTTATTACAAATTCTTTGGATTTTATATCAAGTTTTTTATGTTTGCGATTTTGTCAAGTACGAAGAATCATAAAATGAAACTTATAATTTTCCTGTCTTACCCTCTTTATTTTTCTTCCTTATTTTTTTTTTTTTTTTTACTTTTTAAGCATAATAATAAAACTACAAAATACGTTTATATGGTGTATAATTTTCAAGTCATAAAACTACTCAAGCAAACCTTACTGTAACTGAAATCTTACATTGATCTGATTTCAACAATTTGCTACAATTTACAAAAATCTTACAAAAATACCATTGATAAGAGTTTAAGGCGGGTATTCGGTTTTTGTTTTTTTTTTTTTTTCAATTTTTAATTAAAATTCCATAAAATCCATTCGCACTCGATAAGTAAATATCACATAGGTATGTTAATGAAAAATTTCTGTAAAGAATCATTTATGGAATAAATGATTAATTGATAAAATGAAGCAAAGATGTCTAACCTATAGAACGAAGATAAGATAGTCAAAGGTTGACATGAGGCTGCTGTAATAAAATAATTTTTTTATAAACTCAAAACCAGATCATAAGAGGGAAAGTTAGGTTTGTGAATGAATGCTAATGCAGAGGGGCCATGGTTTATATACGTTGTTAAGCAGCGTAAGCAAGTCTGACTGTTTTTTGAATTCATGATAAATGTTTAAAAAACTATTTTCATGAATCCGTCCATCATTCCGATCGATTGGTTTATACTTGAAAGAGAAAATTCAGAAGAGTCTCGTAAAGTTATTTGTACAGTCTTCCTCATGCATTTATGTACATATTTAAATAAGAGTTTTAATGAACTTTTTAAAAACAAAATGGCGGCACAGCAGCTCCTGCAATGAAAACAGAAAACATTTTTTTTAATGACAACTTTGGCCACAAAATTAAAAAATTTTAAAATATCTTAAACGTTTATAGATTATCTGAAAATGGGATTTTTAACAGAAGTTTTTTATTAAACATCAGTTATAAAATCAATAAAAAAATGTCAACACACTATCGTAGCTATAACTTCTAATCGACTGATTAAGAATTGATAGGGCTGGACATACGGGCAGCTAAAAAAAATTAATTTGGAGAACAACGCTATTAAGATTTTAAGCTACAGTTAAGTTACATTAAGTAGCGCATTTTTTCCAATAATCCATTTTTGAATCACGGAAAAAGGCCATTTTTGACCGGATATTATTTGTCGGTATTTAAGGGATCGTTAAGAGAAAGGAAGAATCATTATTTTTATTGGTTTAAAAGATGCTTTGAACCCCTTCTAGAGTATGTCAAGAAAAAGTTCGTTACGTGCAAAAAATTTTTTCTTAGAAAATTTCGAGATCTTTGCCAGGCTCCACGACAAGAATACCTCTGCCCAGTGAATGCCTGGTGGAAAATTGAAGCTTACTGTCTTTCCTAAGAATTTCTAGAACCTCTAATATATCAATGGATTTCCTTGGAAAGTGTTTATCTTCATTTAAAATTATTTCCAAGAAAATAGGTTAGCGTAGCTTCATTGAGCTGACCTTCGAGTAGATATGAGGCCCCGAACGGCTGCGAAGGTTTCAATGGTTTTCCCAAGCAATTAAAGTTTGGGATGAAGTTTTTGGAGTCCGCTACATATTCGGCTATAGAATTAGACGTTCTCTTATCATTCTTTCCATAAACTATCAAACTTGTCATTCTTTCTTTGAGAGAAGCAGCAAAAAAACACTTTTGACCATAAAATCGAAATATTTAAACACAAAAAGAGATTTTTATGATGCCGGCACTCAAACAATTTTAACTTTCATATGCAGCATAACTAAAGCAATTTTAACTTTCATTTTTTTCATTAGAATTTTTTGCAGTATTTTTAAAATACGTCGAAAAGCTTCGATAAGTTAATCTAAGCGTCTTTTTTTATTAATAAAAACGTGTCCTTTCTCCGCTCGAAAATTGAACTTTATCCTTCAAACACTTGCCAATCACACAAACATCCATATAATCTAAAATCGCGTACGCGATTCTCTATATATAACAATGTACATTAAATGATTCCTTTCCCTTTTGTTAAGTTCAATTTAGACCAGGTACGCCGCGTACCATAGAACGGCCATACCTAGCGAAAATGCGTTGAATGCATTTTTTAATATTTTTCCGAATTCATTTTTTTTTTTTTTCATTCTAAACTTAAATATATGTCTAATAGTCTCCCTAACTTCCTCAGTGCAACTGTTCACTCCATCCAAAAAAAAAAAAAAAAAAAATTGTCAAAAAAGCGCTTTTTTTATGTTGGTAAAGTGGTATTATCCCTTAAAATGATAAAAAAATGATGAGAAAAAAACCTGCAAGCACTACTCTCCCTATTGAGCCAACGAAACGTACTACTTTAAGGAATGATTTATTGCACTTTGAGAGACTTCTACTATATTTTCTAAAGCCGTAGTGCTTTGGTGAAGTGTGTAAGTTTTTTATTTGGGAACAGTCCGGCTCAAGCAATAGCGATAATGACAAATCGACTTTTCTTGATTTGTTCGTGGTTTTCTTTTTTTTTCTGTTTATTGAGAAACGGGAACAGCATTTAAGCGTTCCTTCAAAGAGATGGACAGATCGGTAAATTTGATTTTATTGTCTTCGCAAGATGCATTCTGAGATTCCTAAACTCTTCTTCTTTGCGTAGCTTGTTTAAACATATCATCTAACCTAGGATTAAAGAATTTGCTGAATTATAGTTGCATTGATCATCACAACCAGAATTCACTCAAGCCAAAAAAGATACGTTAAAGAAATGTCTACGATAACTTAAGTCGGAAGGGCACTTCAAGGGTTAAAGAAGTGTCTATGATAACTTAAGTCGGAAGGGCACTTCAAGGGTTAGCTACGATAAACTGTTTGCATTGATTAACTTCAAAAACGGCATTATTACAGTTAGGTTCTAAGCAGGTATACTTCACCCCTCATGAGTTGTGAAAAAAAAAAAAAATTAATATTTCCAAGTATATTTTATTATCCATTTGATGGGTGTGTTTAGTAGTAATCTAATCATTCACAGGTTTTTTCGGTTTTTTTTTTTTTGATAAAATAAAGAAATTTTATATTATAGCTGGGTACACACCAACAACAAGCAACAACAAGCATTGGAAAAGGGTGTAAATAATGGTGCCAAATTGTTCTATAACAAATCAATGATATTTTATATCAGTTTTGTTTTCTTCGTATTTATTTACGAAGGAAAAAAAGACATAAATATCGCGTGCATTTAATGCATTAAGCTCAGACAGATATCTGATTATTATTTAAATAGTAAAAAACAACAACAACAACAACAACAACAACAACAGGAAGAAGAGGAAGAAGAAAAAAAAAGAAAAGGAAATGAGTGAAGAGAAAGAAGGAAAGAAAAAAAAAAAGAAAAGAACTATGAATATATTGAAAAGTAACGCAAAACTGATATAAATTCAAATTATCCTTTCAAATAAATAACAATTTGATAGCGCACACAAACACACATGCATCCGTATGTGCGTGTAATGAAAACCAAATAATAATAAAAATGAGAACAATAATAACAATAATAATAATAATAATAACAGCAAGAACAACCACAACGATACAAACAAAATCATGACAAACACAAAAAATAAGGAGCGCAATATAAATATGTTTTGTATTTATGCTTAATACACTTAAATGTGTGCATATAAGTATACATATGCATATGTGAGTATGTAGGCATATGTACATACATATGTTTATGAAGGGATATTATTTATAAATATTTCTAATCAAATTACTGAGAATTTCTAATCAATGAAATGAAATGAACACTCACTCCAACCAAACGAACGTATAAGATATTCACCCAGTGTGAAAAACAATTATGGAACCTTGGCAACAGTTTATAAATTTAGATTAAAATATATATATATATATATATATATATATACATGTAAATTTAAAAAGTTCAAATAATAAATAATACAAACTTAGAGCGAATCTTGCATAACCTATACGCTTTTATAAGCAGAGCAAAGTTAGTATCAGCGCGAGCATTGACAAGTAATTGGAAAAAACTATACATATTCAGGCGTTAATGAAGCAAGCGATTGATTCAAAACTAGCTTTTTTATAATTCAAGTAATAATTTTCGATAAATATCTGCGATACTCTGCATTTTTGCGGAGCTCTAACGGAAAATTTCAACAATTTAGATATCGAGGCGTTAATCAAGCAACTAAATTTCCGCCTTTTTGCTATTCCGAAACTTAGTTAGCTAGAAAACCTAATGGGCCCGTTTCCATATGAGAATTTTAAACTATATACTTGTTTTTATTTCCGGTCTTTAGTTAATAGTTGTTTCGAGGCCAAGGCAACTCTTCTGGTTGTAAGTGAACTTATTTAACGACCCAGAGCGTTTTTACTCTGACAAAAATACTAGATTGGATTTTAATAAAAAAATATTGAAATTTTTTGTTTTCGTCAGAAGAAGAGAAGCTTTCACTCCTGACTTTTTCGAATGCTAGAAACCTAGCAACGTCCGCGCCGATGGACCGAAGTAATAGTTTTAGTTGAAGGCCTATTATTTAAATAAACAGGATAAATTTTTTTGCTAACTATCAAAGTTAGCTCTTAAATCTTGTGACAACTTGATAATAGCATTGCTAGTTTCCATTTTCGAAAAGATTTGAATATTTTAGATGTTTAAGTGGGCTGTCACGAGAATGATTATCGTTCTCAAAATCAATGTAAACATAAAGAGACATATACCAAGTTTGAGCTTTATGTGTTAGTTTTAAAAATTGGTTTAGAAGGGCGGACAGACGGAAAAGACTAAACCTATATCAAGCATCATACTCTTTCTTTAAAGAATCTTTCTGAATTCGACAAAAGTTCGGAAGTTGTGGTTGCAAAACCATATACACTCCACAAAATATCACTGAATAAGTTCATAGAATGACATAAACTATCCAAAACTCATATGCATTCGTGAATACATTATTTTACTATGAATTTATTGAGTGATGTATTACTTATACACATGGATATACATTTACATATATATGTATATATAAATATATAAATATATATATAGATAGTTTATATATATATACATTATATATATATGGTTGCTCATCTCATATAAATAAATAATAGTTGTTATTGTGAGCATGTATATGTGCGTTTATTTGCTTGAAAAACTAATTTAATTTTTACACTTCAATTAACACACTTTTTTAAAATGCAGTAACAAATTGATATTCTTTCTTTACTTTCCCTGAACGCATCGCTCCGTCCCGTCTTCCTTACGAATATTGTTTTTCTTTAACCTTAATCCAATATAAAAGATTTCTGTCATATTTCAGTTTTCTTCATATACACAAGTATATATATATATATTTATATATATATATATATATATATATATATGCCGGGTCAGTGATTGATAGATGCATACAATGCATTTTAATAAATATTTGATAAAATTCACATAAATTCTTAAAGTTATTTTTGTAAGCATTATGATGTGCATGCGAGAGAGTGTGTATGCGTATATTTTTATGAACCCTTTTATGCTCGAAAGGATACCTGTCATGCTGAAAAATATATTTTTGTTTTTCTTTTATCAATTTTTCATATAACATATAAAATTCATTCGTCCACGTATATTCGACAGACAACAATTTTTTCTTCTTAAGTGCAAAATTTTTATATTATTCACTCAGATTGCACAGATGAATTTTATATTTAATTAATTATGCACATTTTACTTCATTATTGATTGTTAGAGAACTACGTACGCTCATCCATTCACACCCAAGCACCCAAACACACACACACACACACACACACACACACACACACACACACAAACACATACACCCTACGCATATACTATAAATGTAATCGTTTCCAGTTATTTACACACAATATCCTTATTTAGGATTTTGTTTATATATTTTTAATATTAGATTAGTTGCCCCTCTCTCTCTCTCTTTCTCTCTCTCTCTCTCTATCTATCTCTATCTCCGTCTGCGATAGCATATCATATGTAAATTTGTTTAGCGTGCAAAGCAGAGCTGAAAATGTTTTTGTGTAAAATTATTTAACGGAACAAAAGACAAGAAAGATGCATTTCAATAATCAATGAAACGCATTTATGCACAATTTTATACAATCAGTTGGTTTGAAGGCAACACATATATACGTATCTTATTTTTCATTGGAATAAAAAGAAATTTGATCGATGTTCCTCCAAAGAGGATTAAAAATAGTTTCAGTTGCTTTGTGGTCTTCAAATCTGACATAGCATTGCGCATACACAACAAACAAAAAAAAAACAACAACAACAAGATAACTAAAATTTTGCCTCGATGTGTGTGCATTGGAAACATATCCCTCATTAACTATTCTAAAGCCGATATTATTTATATTATATTAAAACGAAAAAGAAGACTCCTTTGCTCTGCGAATACATAGGCATCATTAATACCTTTGAAAGTAACATGACGTATACGTACTATTAAATTAAAATAATGTGAAGATTTATTATTGTATATACAAACGGGATTATGTTAAAGTTACGCAGCCTTTATATACGCGTATTTAATACAAATTTATTACATTCTGATTTATTGATTGAAAATTTTGGAATGGAACGAAAACTTACAAACAATATCTTCATGGGTAACTACTTTTTTTGTTTTTAAAGACACACTGTTTTTAATAAAAATAAGTTGCTGTCTACAAGCACAGTTCGACAGGACTGTATGAGAAAACGTCATTTTAAATCTGCCACCGCAAGATGGGACTGGCGCTTTATAAAGCCCATTGATCAGAGTGCACAGAGTGCACATCATGTCAGGAAGTGCGAATGTCTACTTTTTATTTTGGTCCGACTAACCCAGTTGGTCAATTATGAACAGATACATATAACCATATGCCAATCCGTTGGTTAATTTGTCTCGTTTATGCTTTACGTCAACGTCCATTTTCTGTCCTTCATTTCTCCTATGCCCTTTAATATCTTATGCCATTATCACGTCCTCTATTATCTCTTTAACACATACACACAATGTACACCACCAGCACTTGATCGCACTTTTATTCCTAACAGAACATTATAATTTTCCTTATTTCTAAACCATACTTTAAGTGATGTAAGATAATCTGCGAATATACATGTAAAGAAGAAAGAACAAGAAACTTAGCTGCTCAATTGTGGTTAAAGGTCCATGTCGATTGATCGCAGCAAGTTAGCAATGGAATCCATAGGCAACCTTGGCTGCACTTTCAACTGCAAACCGTTGCCCTTTTATCAACATAGTGTTCCCTAGAAAAACGTCCCTTTTTTTCTTTTTTTTTTATTTAATTTATCTAATTTTTAAATCTTTAATTTGATTTTTAGTTTTTAAGTAATCAAATTTTCATCTATGATGTATTCTAACTACTTTCAAATGTAATAATAATAATTGTTAAAGTTTTTAGTTATTGTGCGTATAGTTTTAATCAACTTCACTTTTTTACTGATTAAGTTTTTAAATGTAGGTATTTTTTATTTCTTTACATTTATAAATCAGTTTTATTTTTATATAGTTTTTTTTTTTATTTGTTTTTTAATTCATATAAAATAAGTAAACTCAAGCCACAAGGAAAAATGCTTCTTCTTTATTCCTTCTTTTGACTTAGAACCCAATGAATTTTCTTCTTCTGAATTTAAATCGTTTCGAAAAATGTCGAACAATGTTGCTGCTGCTGTTGTTCAAGACAATCTATCTCTTTTCGGTGACTAAACACCGGTCACAATGTCACAAGATTATTTATTTTCTATGTTATTTCTTCACTTCTTCATGTGATTGAACTTTTTTACAAAATATACAACGGAAAGCCTATAATCTTGATTAGCGTAAATAATCAAGAAATCGTTTTTCATTCACTTCTGCTTATCTGGAGAATTTATCCTCTAAATGAAATAGTGAGGAAAAGAAAAAACTTCTTGCAAACTTTCCATTGTCCATAAAGTCGAGGATTACAATCAACGAAAAGTTGATAATAGCTCTGGGCTACGAAATATTGTTAAGTGTTAAATTTAATTTTAATTCCTTCCATATTTCTATGTTTTTTTCCTCATTTTTGCAAAAACATTACTTAATAAATCCTCAATATCAAATAAGAAGGACTAAGTAGATAAATTATACCGAGCAGAGAAGGATTTATACCTAAAGAGGATAAAGTTAAATTAATCTGAACGAATGATATTTTAGTCGTCTGAATATTTAATTTAATGAAGATTTTAGCATTTAATTCGTTATATGTACAAAAGCTAAAAGGCGATTCATCTTAAAGACTTTCCCTTCTTCGTCATAACATCACAAATAAATAACTTCTTACATACTAATCCCTGACATGCTACCTTCTACTTTCCAATATGCTTTGGAAATTGCATTCTATACATATTTCTTATATAAATATTACTTGTAATATAATTTATTTGAAAAATATATGATTTTCGCTTTACAATGCAGTAAAATATCGCAGATAAATTCAGCATTCGGACTAAAAAAAGAAAATAATAATTCATTGAACACTTTCAACATAACCTAATAATAAGTAGGCAAAAGTATTAGCTTAACCCGTGCCTTAGGGAAAACAAAATCATTGCAGCCGAAAGTTTACTTCGTGATCATATAACATCGACTGGAATAAATTTTACGTATATGTATTTAGAGTATTGTGCGAAACGTTCTTTTAAACGGATCCATATTTGCGACGTCTGAACGTTATAAGAAACGACTTTGTCACATATTTGTGATAATAGTTAAGCTCGCATACATTTTTCTTAACATTAATATGCTTAACATGAAAGATATTTTGATGCACACATCGGGTCCACAGTTGTTGTTAAATATAGAAATAATGTTTTAGGATGACAATAGAAAAAAGATATACTAAAGGAGTCGAGCAAAACGCAAAACACAAAACACAATTTCTTTTTTCTTTAAAAGGAAATCAAAAACATTTGCAAAATACGTGACCTTCAACTTGCGCTTGCTCCAATTTCCTTAACTAATGAACAGTAGAATAAGTTGCTGTTGTTTTTGCTTGAATTTTTTAAATTCTTTTCAAAAAAAAAAAAAAAAAAAAAAATCACTTACTCGACTCAAATACTCGACAATGAAATCTGTCCCTTTCTAAAAAACGATTGATTTCGTCCATCGGATGAGCTTTCGCCGAACGTGATTGAATGCTTTTGCAAATATAACGATAGTAACACGAGTGAACAATTCCAAAGGATTATCTGAATTTTTTTGATTTATCGAAGAAATTTTACTACAAATGTGATGGCAGTGAGACCCACATGCAACAGGCTAGTGGCTCGATTAATGTAAATCAATGGATACCAAACACACAAAACAAAACGGACAGCCGGACGGATAAACTTAGATCGAATTGGAAAATTCTGATAGATTGACCTCAAGTACTTCCTAGTGTTGCATACATCCACACACACTTAATATACCTTTGTATCACAAATAGAACTTTTTAAATAAAAGTGTATATGTTAAATTCTTTTTTAATATTGCAAGAAAAAAAATTTCGTCATAGCAAGATTTTTTTACTGATGAAAAAATAATTTTTGAAATGTATTTAGTATTTATTCTTTAAATGCAATGTTTTAATTTTGTTTTAGTAAATAATACGAATGAATGTTTATTAATAGTATACATTATATGTATATATCTATATATATATATATATACATATATATATTTATATATATATACTCATTGTTTGACCATGATCTACAGTGCAGATAAATTGGCTCAACTAAAAACGCAAAAAAAAGAACCTATATAAAAGAATAAATTTCAAATATAAAAGAAAAAAAAAAATATTAAACTCTAAACTAAATACAACGTTAAACCGTATCCTCAGTAAAAAATTTTATAAAGAATCAATTACCCCAACAAAAAAAAAAGTAAAAAATAATCTAAATTATTCAGTTGTATTGCTCCTGCTGCTGTTGCTGTAAAAGTGAAGATCAAGGTCAAAATTTCAATATATTCATATGCTCGTCTTTCTGTAGTCTCAGCCTTATATTCAATTACAAATACTACAACAAAAATTCACATAATGTTATGAAAAATCATATTTAAGCAATGCATCATCTCTTACACTGCAATGCATCACATGACATGATATCATTAAAGCATTCAATATATTCTTATCTTACAAACACTTGCATTTTTTTAGTCAGAAAGCAAAACTTAAAAAAAAAAAAAAAAACAAAAAAAATCAAAACCGCATAAACTTAATTAATATCAATTTTATATATTAATTATTATGTATAAAAGAGAATTTTTTCTGCCTTGATCCTCCTTAATCCTTGCTTACCTTCCTCAAACTAAACACAGCCGCTGATGTACAGCAAAATTTGGGCAAATATCTGACAACGCAAATCAAAGAGGAAATCAAAGAAGAAGAGATCGAGGATACGAAAGAAAATAATCGCAACACGCCACCACCACCAACGGTCTTAATGAGAATTGAAAAAAATTCGGAGGAACAGGAACAGCAACAGCAGCAATTGTTAAGTTCACGTTTAAATAATAACAATGTAAAAAATCGTTCGGCTAATTCATCACCGGCTCGCTCGACACGTTCGTGGCATGATAGTGACGATGAAAATTTCATAGACGATGATCGCTCGTCATCATTGAGTTCGGCTATATCGTTAACAGTTAAAACCTCACGTCAGAACAGTGAATCGACACTGTATCAAACGCTGTTGAAGAAACAGCAGCAGCAACAGCATCAGCAACAACAACAGCAACAAATGGCTAATGAACATGAACATCAAATGCAAAGGCAAAGGCAAGAACAACAGCACCAGCAACAACATCAACAGCAACATCAAGAGCACAAGCATCAACACCAGCAACAACAACAACAGCAGCAACAACAATATCTCGATGAATTGCAACAATCGGCCGTTAGTCATCAACAACAATTGACTGCAAATTTGTTAATGGCACGCACCATAGCCTTTAGCCGTTCGCGAGATTTTCCTGAATTATTTCAAAATCCTTCGGCGGCAGCCGTCGCAGCCGCGGCAGCAGCTGCTGCTACGGCTACAGCAGCCACAGCCAACGCTGCTGCTGCTGCAGCCAGTAGTAGCAATTACATGCTGCCCTGTCCGTTGTGTGAAACTCCCTTAGAACAAAGAGTGTTTCGCCAGCACTTGGATCGCCATTACCCGCGTGATAGTCCCGTATGTCCGGTTATAGAATGCGGCCGACGTTTCGCGCATCCGAATTCGGTACGCAATCATATGCGCATTAAGCACACCCTACAATGGGCGAAAATGAAAGCAATGCGTTCGTCAGGCGGACCATTTGCCGGTGGTCCCGATTTCAAATGAAACTGTGAGGGCGATTAGTGTTATTAGGGTAATAAATATTAATCTTTTTAATGAAAAACATTCCTTATATATACGAAAACGATGTCGCAAACGCAAACCAAAATATTATAAAAGAAAATTCCTAAACATAAATGCTTCCCAGGTATAGTGTAATATTGCATGTGTACATAGTGTAGCGAAATAGTAAAGCATTTCGAAGAAAATCACGAACAAAACAAATGACTGAAAACTTTAGCTAAATTAATCCCGAACTTTCCATAAACGTTTTGCAAAAACAACATTTTTTACGAATATTGCAAGAGTGGCTTACGAAACTCGTAGTAATATAAACCTTTTTTAATGACAGCATCGCAGAGCTCTATCTGATTCGTATTATTGGCAGGCAAAATATTTTCACTCTAATAAGGGTAGGATTGGAAATGAAGTGAGCCTTCAAATGCATTTCTAGTAAAAAATTCTGATAAAACATTAATCTTGATAACGTAAAGACTCTCTTTGATTGAAATTAAATTGGCATTAGATCCAATCCTCATTATAAGCGCTCTCCACATCCTTCAAAAGTTTTTCGAAAAAATCCGAACATCCTTTAGCTAATTGCAAGCATGCCAGATGGTGGCGATGAGTGACGTTTTCCTAATCTGCGCACTTCCGGCCATCACCTAAATCACTATTAGGGGTTAAGCCTTCACAGCCGGCACCCGCGTTAAACTCTTGCAGGCATTCGTAGAGACAGAGAAGCAGTTATAAATATAAACACATGGATGGATGGACTTTGCTTTCGTTTCTCTTCTGGAACAATATAAGTATATATGTGGTCCCGCAAGAGCCCCCCGACGGCACTTGATTTATTCGCGCGATATCCAGCAAATTACTCACTAGAGATAAACACTTCTTTGCTTTTATGTCAATACAAACCAGAACACGTAACGTGTAGTAGTAGTAGCGCATTTGAAACTCGATTTGGAAAATAAAGTTAACTAGATGAAACGAGGCGGTTTCGCTTATATAGACTGACACTACTGAGCCATAGGTAATGTTCGTCCTTTAGAATAATTCCGTGATAAAAATCATTACCATTTTCTTTGGCCATGTTCTATATTTATCTGACGGGAGATGTTCATTCGTTTGTAATTTCCGAATCATTATCAAGTTTTTGCAATGTTCGACACGAATAGGCCGCATAGTCAGCCGGTTGCTGATAAAAAATGTTCACGTGGACAGAAGTAACATTCTCTCTATTCTCTCTCTACTTTTATCGTTTTTCCTGACACAGGTACATCCCGATATCTCGATATCGAAACGACTATTGTTCCCGAAAACTGACAGTTGTGCACGTGATGTGGACGTACGCAAAATGGATCGATTTTTAGGCCTTAGCTGCACCTTTTATGATAACAAACAATTCAAAATTATTTGCTGAATCGATTTAGACAAAACTCTTCGTGTACAACGACTGTCTGATATCTATTTATATATTTTATTATTCAAGCCACAAATTTGGACACATTTGGATTTTTTTTTTGGTGTACTAATAAGTCCACGCTATTGGAAGTGATTCCAATGTAGAAATAAGGACTTGACCTGCTTAAGGAAAATGAAAATTTTGGATGAGATGAGACAATATTTCAACTTTTCTCCCATATATACACGCTTAAGAAGGTTTTATACGACAACGAGGCGTGATTTATAGTGTTTTACATCTACTGTGCCAAACATGGGCTCTATTGATGTATTTTTAGACCAAAATGCCGAAAATGGTATTTCAAAAGGTTGTGTGAGACGAAGTGATGTTTTAACTTCAAACAAATTACAAAAGTGACTTTCTACAACCTTTGACTCTATGATTACACCGTCGACTCTGATAAGTTGAAACAGACACCGGACATAACACAATGTTTCCTCATAATCCCAAAGAAAGGTAATAACAACTGAACGTTTCTGTGCTTCTGTACTGTCTGAGTAACGAAAATAATTTCGATGTCAAGCTGTAGCAATCATGCACACGATGTTATCGTGATAGGGGACGATATTTCAGTGGATGTAAAAAGCATGTTCTTATAGGACGACGTCGTAAACGAAAGTCGAGCAGTGTACGCAGGGAAGATATGGTATTCATTCTCTGAACAGGTGTAAATATATTTATTTATGCCATTAAAAAAAAAAATTTGTATACAATAGTTTTTGAAGACTTGAAATTATTTTAGAAATTTTCCAAATATTTATGTAATTAGAAATTTACAATTATTTTAAACATAAAGATAAACTACAAGTAAATGTAACGCTTTTTCAAAATATTTTAAAGTGATTATCGTTACCGA
>CCAG010022987.1:0-69664 GCA_001077435.1 Glossina morsitans morsitans
TAAAAAAAAAATGAATTGGAACCACCGTACCGGTCCAAAGAAAAAACCTTAACAAAATATTTATGTAAATAGTAAAAAAAAAGAAACTTTTTACAAATAACTCATTGAATTGCTATTTAATGCTCTTTTTTTTTAGCTTTATTGTTTCTACACAAAAGTGTTCATAAACATGTTGCTGATGTGTTGCGGATTAACGTGTAATGTTAAATATGCACAATTTAAGAGAATTAAGTTATCGCATTAAATGGTAGAACAGATATGATTGCGACCAAATGCCTATCCAAGGTTGAAAACATTTTTTTGGGCAGATTACGTATTGTATCGAAACTTCATTTTGGGACGCAACATGTTGCTGCAACAAAAATTCGCTATAATCAATTTGACATGCTTTTGGTTTTCAATAATAAAGTGATATCATGCCTGATGGAAAGCTTGATTTGAAAAAAGGATTTGCCTCTTCTTTATTTCTATACCTTACATCACTTGTGATGCAAGGGCATATAAAGTTTGTGCGAAGTTATGCAATACCCAGCAGGACTTGGGGTCGACTTACCAATTTATTATACCAATCTTTATTTTAAACTTGTCTGTCCATCTGACTGTCTTGTTTTCTTGTGTTCTCCAAGCCGCAAATTTTGAAATATTTTGATGAAATTTGGTACACTGACCTGTTTTGGCCCCAGGAGGAACGCTATTGAAAATGTTCCAGATTGGGCCACTTTTTCCGACCACCACTTCATCAACGAAAATGCATCTCAAACAATTGAAAAACAATGTAGTAATAACAATGGCATTAGGTAAATAGCGTTAGACAATTTGGGGAAAACTGATTACAGAAAGATGTAGCTTGGATAAGCTCATTGAAGCTAAAACTAAAAAACAAAAAGGAAAAATCCAAGTCATTTCTAAAATGATTGATAGAAAATAATCCAAAAGAAAAAATCGCGATCAACAAGGGAGAGTTCAGGATGATTTTGATTTGAGGTTTGTTTGTCATTGTTATTAAAGTCCATTTTACTCAATATTCTTTAAAGGCACATAGTTACCCTTAAGAGTGACTATGATGATCGAGAAGAAATTTATGATCTCTTCGTGTTCACATCGTCGATTTTATAAAAAGAAATCAATAATTTGTAACGTGGCATGCAGATACCATATGCGAAAGAAATATTCGCCAGCAACATGTTTATGTAAACATTATTGTAACATTTTTTTGAACTAAATTAGAAACATGCAATCATTCCAATTGTTTCATATAAATGTAGATAATTAATAAAAGTACTTACCGGCAAATAATCGGGTGGCAAAGAAACATGATGTTCACGTTGTTGCTGTTGCGCATCGATCAATTCCTGTTTAATACTCAACGATTGATTTAAACCCATACCACCAGCGGAAGCGCTTACATTACCGCCACTAATGCCACTCACTGATAAAGGCGAGTCATGACGACCACCGGAATCCTCAGTTTCTGATGTATTACCACCGCCACCTATGCCACCGCCACTATTTGGTTTTGGCACGGGACTTGCTTTAAAATTACTGTGTGAGGATGCCTATAATGGAGGTGAGGTCAACGAGCTAATATTAATACTTATTTTATAAAAATAATAATAGCGACAATAATAATAGAGTAAATTATTTGTAAAAATTTTGTAAAAAAAAGAACTGATAAACACTCAAGTACATATATAAGAAAAATTGTAATAAATATTTGCGTTCACTGATAACGCGACCCAATTCCCAAATGCCTTAAATTCGGTCACGTGCAAAATTTAAAAAAAAGACGACTGATAACGCTTAACACTTTCACTTGCGAATGTATTGAGAGTCTATTTTAATAACCCCTTGATTTGTTTTTGTGGTTTAGAGTCTTAAGTCTCAAATCTTGAGCAAAATAGGGTGTTTTACTTATTATTATTGTGTCTTAAATTAGTGGCGTTTTAATTTGCCAGCCAGATGGACAGGCAAATGAACAGGCCGAAGAGCGAACGAAGAGACGACGAAGATTAAATCGTTGATAGAAAAATATGTTTACTTTACGGAATTTGTGATTCTTAGAAAACCTTTGTCCTTAATTGGTGACTATTAAGAGTACAGTCGGCTTTGAACGAATGCTATACTTAAACAATGACTTACTAATTTTGAGTGTATCAGCGAACCGTTTTAAGCTACTTTTACCATAGAACTGAAAATTGCTTTTCTTGGCTAATTTTTTGAATTTTTCATTGAAAATTAATCTAAGAATATGCGGACAAATTCCCCATAAAAGACGGACGCATGGATATAGTGGGAACTAAACATTGCTGCTTCCAAATAGAATATTACCTCTTGCTTCTCTATGCTGTAAAAGTTTTGACGAACTTAAAATTCCATTACATTTCAATGGTTAATAGTATAAAGGGATATTAATTATATGATATTTAATAGCATTTAATAAAAATTCTTTGCATGAAATTTTGATTTTGCATATCCATGACAGTTGTGCTTTATATGTTCTAATGCAAACGAGTTATTTTTATACAGATTATGTATTTAGTCTGCAGTTTTTTCCATTTTTTTTTAAACGTTTATGGTCTATAATTAAATAAACTAATATCTATTACACTAGTTTTATGAAAATTTAATCCAAAAAAGATTCACATACACGTGTACATTTTTATACCGGTGATGGGTATATTCATTTTGTCAAAATGTTTGCAACGCGCAGAAGGAGGCATCAACGACGCCAATAAAGTGTATATATTCTTGATCACCATCAAATTCTAAATCTATTTAAGAATGCATATATGTCCGTCTGTGCAAGGTCTGTGGTATAATTGCTCCTGGCCGCGAAAATTAGGATATCGCCTCCAACGTTGGCGGAAAAATTGGTAGGTCTTGCACGCAAGTTGGTATGGAAAAGGGGGCAAATTGTTCTAAGGACATGCCCACAGCACCACATAAACTGAGAACACCTATTTTTTTTTAAAAGAAATAAAATTTGATTTTATCCTCATTATATAGTTGATAAATGTACAAAAAACTGTATGTGTGTTCTATGGCCGAAGCTATTGTACCTGTACAAAAATGAAACAAATTGACCACGCCTACACTTTATGATAGTGTATAAAAATTTACGTTTTTTTTCAATACCGGAAACAATCTCTAAAAACCCCACAAAGTATACGAATCCTTTGCCAGTTCCGTCCATCTGTCCGTCCACACAACTGTGTAGTGTTTTTGACAAACATTCTCCCTCATCTAAAATTTTTAAAGAACATGCCTGTACCGCCCACACCCCTATGCGACAAAAATTTTGTTCATTTACATCGTTTGTCTTTTTTATCACCACTGAATACAATTTTTTAACTTGTTTTAATTAATTTAAATGTGAGCTTTTTAGTCTGCCTGTTACTACAAGTGTTTTAATTATTGCAATGTTTTGAAAATAGTTTTTGGCCCATTGCGTGGCAATGGAAGCTTACCTGAGAGTCTTGAGTGTAATGCCTGTCCTGTACATTTGCGTTTGGGGTCGAGGTCAACGAATTATCACAGTTGGATGAGTTCTTACGTCTTCGCTTATTACTACTACTTATGTGCTCCACCGGTGTGGTGGACATTTCCCTATCACGATCTCTCTTTGACTTGGTACTATAGTCGAGTTGCATCAAATCATCACGACTGTCAACACGTTCACGTTCCGTGCTACCACTGCCACCATTATCGTTGCCGCCTGCGCCTCGTTCGCTGCCTCGGTCGCTGCTTGCATCGCCGCGCGTATTTAAAACATCGACACTGGCGCTACGGCTAGCTGCAGCTGCAACTGCAGCCGCGACGGCTGCTGCTGCAGCACTTGCACTACCCACACTAGGAGATCGTTCACCACTGGTTAAACCCAATGCAGCAGCAGCTGCGGATTGCAAGCTGGCATTACTACTAGCTGCAGCAACTGCCGCAGCAGCAGCTGCTGCTGCCGCCGCCGCTGAGCTACGTTCACTTAGACTACTACTGCTACGGTGCGAGTGTAAATCTTCGCGTAAATCTGCGCGACTATCATGCATAGGATCACGATCGCGGGACTGACGTTCACCACGCATACCAATGCCACCGTATGTAGGCCGGCCAGTAGGTGAGGAAGCTGCCGAATCGCGGTGTTTGTCAAGTTCCGAAGGGTAATTCAAATTATTATTATCTGTAAGACCGCGTACCTGAAATTGAAATTAAGAAAATTTTTCATTAAAATTAAAAACTATTATGCAGAACTTTTTTCTTTTTTTTTTTTTTTTATTATTTAAAATACCAACCTGTAGGCTTTCGGCTGTTTTGAGAAACATCGGCAAAGAACTTTGACCAACATTTACTTCGCCCTTGTACATAAAATCGAGCAGGGAACGCATTTCTGAATATCTGACATCTTTCAAATAAATGATGGGATGTGGATGATGATTCTGCAGGAATATGGTTTCGAAATATGGGCTGCATGCTGATAGTATAGTTTGATGTGCCTGTAGAATGAAAAAAAAAAAAGAAGAACACCAAAATGACATCTTGTACAAAAAGTGTTTGTTAAACACACAAACAGGACACATATATATATATATATATATATATATATATGTATATTAATTCTTATGTTTATATACAATTATTTGAATTGACTTTTACATGCTATTAGAAGCTGTCTGTAACCTGTCACCTGTCAAGCAGATATTTTTCTTTATGCATTTATGTATATCTGCTTTCTCTTCTTTTCCTTGTTCTTTGTTTTTCTTTTTTTTGTATACAAGAATAAAACATGACTTTGCCTTTTACCTAGAACTTTTTATAGAAATATTAAGTCACCATTTTTACCGTAAGCTACTTGTTGCTCCCGGTAATATGGTGTGTCACGTATACGTGTGTGCTTACTAGTTTCTGACAATTCCTTTCATGATGAATCGATGCTGTCTGACAACAGCTTATTCTTTCAAGGCAATGAGTTCGTGGCTGTTGGTTCACAACGGAACAATTTGTTTATATTTTTTTATAGCTTCCACTTGTTTGTAAGTTAATAATGATGTATTGCGATATCGTTAGATTTAATGAAATAAGCAAGCATGCAACTGGTTCCGGAATATGAAATCTTATTTGCGTTAAATATAATAAAAAGATTTGTAATTTTTACAATAAATATGTGAATAGTGCCTCACTTTCTTGTTCACAGTATAGGCGTTTGTTTCGTTCGGCCAATTTCTTGAAGAATTTATAGCATATTGACAAATGTTAGATTATGATATGCTATTGTTTTATACTGAGAAATTTTTGGGAAAAAACTTTAAGAGTTCTTTCTGGAATGTTGGGCTTTAGATTTTATTTACAGATTTATGTAATAATTTAACAGACAAACATAAGAATAAACTCAATGAGAATCTTATGTAAATCAAGTAATAAAAATTCGTTCGAAAATATGTTTTACATTTCAACAAATTTTTTTTCTATATATACGCAATAATAAGTAAACCTTACAACAAGCTGTTCTAAATAAAAGGTCGCACCGATCAATATGCTATACAAAAACGCTGTCATGTATATAATATAACAATACAAATATAGAGTTTAAATAAATGGACATGTACTATGCAAATTCAAAACACTCATTGAATTTATGAATTTGTTGAGCTTAAGTAACACACACATATTCATTTTTCAATAATAAGTCTACGTCTTTTTCAGTTTTTTAAATCATTGGATTTAAATAATAACCAAGTCTGCCTAGATATTACCGATCGCCTTCTATTTAAGCATGCGTAACGGCTACCGAACCTAACAGGTTTCTCGACATATCGCGTCGTGCGGCTCGTTTGGCGGTATTGCCATGTTTTGTCGTCAATACGACGGCATTCGTTCGGTAAGACCTAATATGCAAAATTTCAGAATTTCAACTATAAAAAAAAATCCTAGGCCTTAAGATGCCACAAGCTCCAATTTCTCGATTTTTGTGGAGAAATTTTGAAAATATAAAGTTCTTTTCTTACAACGACTTTTCCAGCAAAAGCCGCTGTGTGATACTAATGGTAGGAATAAGATAATTTTCACCGAAATTTTTGAAAATTTCGACCGACCGCCTAAATGCAAAAACATTTAGGTAGACGATATCGGAAATATCAACCTTGGCAACTAACATCGTTACAAAAAATAATTCTGAGTCAATCGGTGTCAGAAAAGGTGGATCTAACTGAAACCTTTCTTAATGCTGGTGTGGTGTAGTTGTGAATGCTTTGTGACAGGTAACGTCTCTGTAATGTTGATCAGAATTTCGAAGATATGACGGAGTAGAATGTTTGCGTTTTTTTCTGCATTTTTCTACTATCGAACGAAAACTCTTTCGATCGCAACATCGTTCTCGAGTAACATAGTCTTCTTAAAAACTGAAATGAATACCTTCATGGTTAATCTGTTGCCCTGCATTGCTTGTTCTTCTATGGTTACTTCGATTTGATAGCAAATTAATTGCGCCAATAAGAAAACAATAATAATGTGAATGTTATTATGAATAAATAAATTTTGTAAGGACCTAACGATGATAGGATAATCATATCTATATTAAAATTCGTTTTAATTTCAAAGTTTTATTTTAATTATTATATAATGTGTTCTCACCTTAACTGTGTTACCTTCGCAGGCTAATGTTACATCGCAAAGAGCCTCTCGTTGCAGCAGAGAGGTGAGTACACCAGTTAAATTTGTCGGATGATTATTCCAGCGTAAACAAAACTGCTGGTCCATAGCTCCTTGGTCAGTGTTGTACCTTTTGGAAAATAAAAAGGAAAAAAAAAAACAAAAATAGATAAATAGAAAATTCCATATATTTTAATGTGTGAAAAATAATTAATTGAAATTATGTAAATTAAATAAGTTTAAAAATATGCTCACGTTTTAATGTAAAAAATAAAAAAAACGTTTTTCACCTCTGCTTAGTAAGCAATTTTTAATTAAATTAAATTTTTTATCACGTGTTTTTGCCGCACACTCTAAAGAATTCGCACTGCAAGTGCAATTCTCTGGCTCTATATAAATGAAGCCGAGTTTTTTTTCCATGCTGCTGATCGTAAATGAAAAAATGTATTGTGTGAAAGTGAATCCAAAAGTTACAAAAGCTAGTTCTTTAGGAAATTCTATGTCGAGAACTTCTTATTCGAATTTGATTGAGAGTAAGACAGACAAAAACATCATTGTTTAAATATCATTTTCTAGTTTAGAGAAATGTGTTTTTTTTTTTTTTTGTTATTTTCGCTTACACAAGTGGTAATTAGTTGGAGCATTGTTGAACTCGAGTTAATTTTTGCACAGAAAACACATTACATTATGCATCTCTTGCAAACACACATTAAATGCCATAATTTAGTTTATTGTTTATATACTCAGAGTGTGTGTAAATCAATTTAGGAAAATATTTTTACATTTAATCATATATACGCATATGCTTTCATATTATTAGATGCACTGCATAATCGACGAAGAGATTCCTTTATATGCATAATTATATTTATATATGCATAACATATAATTATATTCACGTTACATATGTTGCAATATTTTCTATTATTTATGCTTGTCACGCGCTTCCAATTAAGTTTAATATTAATTTGATAATTTCAAATCGTATTATAAGCAATAGTAATAATGGCAATAACAAAAACAACAACAACAACAACAACAACAAATATATTGATAATGCAAATTACTTTGCAACCAATACTCTTATTTACGCACGTTTAGAAGCCTATGAACATATACTTGGATAGCTAATGTAATAATAAAATGAATACAAGCTTATGTACAGCACCAGATTGCTTTGACGCTACACTATTGCAGATTTCGAATAACAAATAATGAATCCAAGAAAAATGAATCAAGTAAGAATATTATATTTGGTCGTGACTGAATCTTTTGTACCCATCACCGTTATCCTAAAAAAGACAAAAAAGTAGAGTGGGCGTGGATGATTGCGTGTAAGAACTTCCAATGTTTTTGCCAAACTTGAAGCTGATAACTTCATTGTTGCGATCGGGAGATTGTTTGTGACAGGCATTACACAGAACGACAAACAAGCAGGCGGATAGACGTACATGCTTAACCTGCTTCAGAATGTCATGGTAATCAAGTGTGTATGTGTGGTCTCTGAAGCTTCCTTCTGGGCGTTGCAAATGCTTAGACAAAATGAATATATCCCCCATCCCTCGGTGCTAGATATAACAACGAAATTGCGGTTGGATTTTTGTAGGGAGAAAACAGTCCTATTGATCGTTTTGGTTATGTTTAGAAGTTTTGTAAATAGTGCAACATTTTTCTGCAACTAAAGAAATTTTTAATTAATAGATCTTATCATGTATATTTTCTGCGATCACTATTCGTGATTGTACGCAGTATGTAAGTTGAACTCCACGCTTCATTTTCATATCATACTACATACTACATAAGTTCATAGAATGAGACATAGATCTCGTCAATGTTGACGAGTACTTAAGATTTTTAGTTAGTATCAATCTTTGTTTTGTTTGTGAAATATTTTAAAATTTCATTAGATTTGGGCCAACACTTTACAAGCTGCAATTGTTTTCGTAACTCTGTCTTTGTTTCTGTAAGACAATGGAAAAATTTGAAACGTAATATTCAGAAAATCTGCCTATGTATAATTCAGAAGCGTTTAAGATAAAACCATCTTTTTTAATACCAATCGATCGGGTTCAGTTTGTGAATCGATGGAAGCATCTCTGCCCGTCAGCCTATCTGTGTATGTGCGTCCATGTATTTTTACGTTCAAAGTATAGATGGTAGCGTCCGAGACATGTTATTGAAATTTGTGGCTCTGACATATTTTGGCGTATGGACATTATGTCTCGGAAATGTATTGGAACCGATCATAGTCACAACTATTTATCGTTCGTCATATTAACTTCTTTTTTAAAACAAATTTTTCCGGCAACCAGCAGGAAAAAACTGTAATATGGCATGTATATATAATGGATTGGCGGGAAAGATCTGTCGTATTTTAAAGAAAATATTTGAATTCATTTATAAAAATACGTGTTTACTATTAATCAATTATATATGCTTCGTTATTTGTTACAACCTGTTGCCATCTTCCAGGTAACCTGCGAATTCCTGTTTTGTAGGAGTTCTCGTCCTTGGAGTTAAAATAGTTAGCAACTGCTTTAGAAACACTTTCAAGACTTAAATTTTTTTCCAATTAGATAATTTTGCAGAGATCTGAACAGGTACGACTTCCCATCCTAACGCATTCAGCTTTTGTTGTGTCACCATTGCAGTATGTGGTCGAGCGTTATCGTGGTGGAACACTATTCCTTTTCTACACGCTAATGCAGGCCCTTTTTCTTTGATAGCTGCATTCAATTTGTCCAGCTGATTGCAGTGCAGATCCGTGTTAATGATTTTCCCCTTTTTCAGCATCCGAATGACTCACTAGCCAATTGTTTTTTTATTTATAAGAAAAATTACCTGTCTATTTAAAATACGACAAAACTTTCCCTCAAACCTATTAAATATATGTGCAAAGTTTGAATGCGATAGGGTCATTTTTGAAAGGTCTTACAGTAAGCCTTTGAGAAGCATTTTGAGGGGATTCTTATCAAATTGAGAATTTCAAAAGTCGATTTTATTTTTTAAATACAGTGAAGACATTAGCGTAGCGTTATCAATTAAAGGAGTCATCTTTAGCAGATGTTGCGAATTTTGAAATTTTTCAACGCCAAAGACTATCCATCATTTCAAGTCTTAATAGAGAATAATAGCATGTTTTATCTGGCAGCGGATCTGAATCTTCATTTCTTTGCATATTGATGAAGAGAAGAGTGCCAGTCTTCCGCAATTTTTAGCAGACATAATAAAAAACTTGCCATAAATTGCGAGTCATTGCAACGAAAATACGAAATTGATTTCTTTTTATTTCTTTCTTTACAACGTTTTAAGTATTGTGGGTGTACTGGTAAGTTAGATAACTCTAATTCAATTATAGAAAAACTCAACATTAGAAATTGGACAGACGTATAGACAGATGAACATGATTTAAGCAATTGCAAATAACACGACAACTCAAGGGTATATACATGTGAATTGCTGGATGACGAACAGCAAACGAAATAATAAAATTGTTTATATAATATTTTTAGTCCTTTTATTATAATATCGTTTATCACAAGTCTGACTAGTAGTACAGTAACAAATATCTATCTATGTATCTGTGTGTATCTTTCACCAAGTATTAAATGCCAATAGTAATTAAAATTTCACTTTGGTGCAATACGCAAATTTCTATGTTACGCCTTTCCCCAGTCCCAGTTGCCTATGCTTAGGATATTTACGTATTTGACCATTTGTTTGACCACAGCTAACATTGTTTCGGTTTACCGAGCTATAGTTATAGTTTATTTACATCCTTATTATGTTTGTGCGTACTTTGTGCGCTGTTTATACAATATGTTGAATGCATGAATTTATGTAAATACTTATTTTTTTTTTTTTTATGTAAAATGGCCGATAAGTCTAAAAAGTATTGATCCTAATAACGGATATAGTGTTAATTAGCATCGAATGCAAATATTATGTAATAGCAATAAATTGCATTAATTTTGATCTCCTTAAGGCTTAATATTTTTAAATCGCTGTATGCGTACGTGTAACATTTATTATAACTATTGCCTGCTGTTGCACTTTTGAATTTTTTTTTTTTGTTGGATTATATTTTAACTCTTAATTATATGATGACCAACTGGTGTTAACTCTAAAATGTTTTTCAATTTCAATATGGCTAATTGTTTTACTGACCAATTTTAGATACGCATATACATACGCGTGCGTGTGTGTGCGTGCGTGTGTGTGTGTGTGTGTAGGTATACAATGAATGAATGCCCGTCTAATTGACTCTTATAGTTTGCTAAATACTCTAAATTGTTGATAGTAGATAAAAACGCAATGAGTTTATCTGACAGCAGTTCTTAAATGACAATTAACAACATTTAGTTAGTAAATGACATTTGGAGTAGAGCGTAACTAACTATCTATCTCTCCTAAAATTAGGAAATATACTTTTCAAAATCAACTAAAGTATGCGTATGAAAATTTTTCATTTTTCATTTTTCGTTTTTTTTTCTTTGCAAATTATTTTTACAACGTTTGCATAACAGGCCAATGCGCATTTAAAACTTCCAAACCATAAAGAGTTCATATCTAGTCGGAATAGTCAATGCAAAGACCAGTTGTTGTTAATGCTAATCTCAGGTTGAAACTACCGTATATAACGTTTTAACTGTCAACCCATTGAAGTCTGTAAATTATTAACGAAATGATTAGATACTTCTTTTCAATTTCTTATTAAAGGTAAATAAATGCGCGTGTGCGGGCAAAATGCTTGCCACAAATATAGCATTTTTCATATCTCTTGCAAATCCATAAAACCTAAACTATATGTAATCGAATCTTTAGGGCACACACTTACTAATCGAATAACTTATTAAAAATGTGCCTTTGTCTTCTGGTGGCCCTGGTAGTAGATAAAGAGAAAGAAAAATAAGGATTTTTTTCTTGTTTGTAATAAGTTGAAAAAAAAACACATAGTCAGACCAAGAGACAATCAACAAATTTGAGTCAAGTAAAAGATCACATATTTTAAGCTTATTTCGTTAAGAAACTATTCTAAGAGTTTTAAATTAAGAGTATTTGCTGTTTCGTAAGAGTGCTGATTAGGCAAATAAAAGAGTGCACAAAAGCTTTTCCTTTTGTAGGATATCGACGCGAGTAATGAATCTCTTAAAGTTTATGCATTTTTTGCTGCGAGAGACGCTTACGAATACATACCTATATATAAATTGTGCATTGTATGCCGGCTGTTGTATAGTCATGATTGATGAATGTGCGAATGTGGGCATAAAAACAAAAAAACAAAAAAAAATGCTGATACTTTACAATTTTTTGTTTACTAAGTAATAAAGGCAATGGCTTGTAATTCATTAAAATAAATGAAAAATTATTACAACTCAATGAGAATTACACTTGCACGCGCATACACACACACATGCAAACATGCAAGCAATTGCATGAAATCTATGCAAGTATGAGCAAAGCTGCCATGAACACCTTATCAATTATTGATGCGGGGTGGACGGGGGCGGGTGTGAAAAAATAATGTGAATGCGGCGCTTACATTGAAAGTTTAAATGTTTGGATTTAATATTTATTTCTAAATAAATTGTGAAACAATTTTTATATTAAAGATCAGAAATTGTCGATACATTCAATTCATTGTTGCACTTGTAATACTTATACACTTTTCGTTGGAAATCTTGCATATGCTGAAACACGCTGAAAGTGATTTAACCCATGTACTTCAGTCCACTATTCTATCCATTCATTTTCTATTTCAAGAAATTTCGCTTTAATTTAATTGTAAGCATTTATATCTCTAAGTTGGCCCAAGTAAAAAATTTATACCTCTGATCCAACTTAATAACTTAATAAATGACCGTCAAAATTCCCCTAAGATTTTCCTGATAGTGGATCTAAAGTCAACCTGCCAAACAAGATGACTGTTGTCCTGATAGATACACAAAAAATTATTCTTATATCGATCTCTCTTTTTCTCTCTTCCTACTGTGAAACGATGTTAAGAAATTTTCATGATAATATGGATCCAGTTTTTCAAATAATTTTTATTAATTAAAGTCCTATAAAATTAAATGAAAAACACTTGATTGTAAAATTTGAGTGTTGTAGCAGTCACGTTCCCGATCGTGTTAAACTATGAACATAGGTTGCACTTTTGTATTTGTAACTGAACCTTCTTTACAGTGAAATGTACGAGCGAATATATAATTAAATTGATAAAGAGAATGTAAGCCTTATGCGATCTCTGGCAACTAGATAACAAATGTATCTCAAAGATCGTATTTAATCGATTTAGGCATTTACTAGGTGTTTTTCTTACATGTTTACATTCTTGAAGACACAAGAAAGCAATATAGAAAGTTAAAATGTATAAAGTACGTATTTGTAGGTTTAATTTTATAAACTATACATCAAAATCGGTTAATCCCGTCAACGATAACTCCTTTGTAAGTTATGTAATTGAAGTTATGTTGAAGAAACTGAAATATCTCAAAAGCGGAAAACGTTAGAATGTCGAATAAAGTCGACCATTAAAGATCCCTCCAATCTCCTATTGTTTGTTTATTGGTGTAATAAAATAGGTGGAGTACTTTTCCTGAGAATCCTTGCATGCAAAAAATAGACCTGCATGATCCAAATGTGGTAGAATTGATCTTAAAATATAAAAAATTCGACATTTTTGCGATATAGGAGCTTAGTTTTCGTAGGCACTTCTACAGGAAGGTTGGTTCAAAAAATTAGCTCATCTAATCCCAATTTTTCACAAAAAATTAGAATGCTGAAGAAGTGTTGCTAGGAGATTTTTGACGGAAAACGTTGAAAATACGGTGAAGTGGAGGCAGTAAAAATCGTCCGATAAGAAAGTTTTTCAAATTTCGTCAAAACAGTCAAAATATTTCGAAAATTTGTGAACTTTACGTTGAACACAAATGTAAATGATAGAGATTAGACAGACAGACAGACAGACGTACAGTCATGGCTATATAGTATTTTAGAAAATAATTTGAAATCAATTATCTATTATATTATGAACACAAATTTAAATGGATAGAGATTAGACAGGCAGACAGACAGACGTACAGTCATGGTTATATAGATTTTGAAAATGATTTGAAATCAATTATCTATTATATGCTGTATGTCAGGTGGGTTTATCTGAACTCCTTCTGGATGTTATATACATCCGTGTACATGTAGTTTATATGGTGGTGGAGAGCGTGAATGGAGGGGGGAGGGCAGCAAGAGCAGAAAGACAGAAGTGATGTTAGTTAGCTTTAATATGAATTGAATGAAAAATGAAATGTATATGTAAACTTAACTTGCATCTTCTACATGTTGAAGTTAAGATTTTAAAGACCTCATACTCATCGTCTATTTAGTAAACACAGTTTTAATTATTGAAATCATGTCAAAGTTCTTTGCGGTGCTGGATATTCACAATTCGCTCCAACGTAAATGTCGACGATTGCGTACCTGTTTTTACGAACAAATTTGTAATGATATTAAACGCTACCAATAAATTTTAACGAAAAATACATGAAAATATAATTGAATTGATTACGTAAACCCAAATACCATAACAGCGCAAAAATTAAAAAAAAAAAAAACAAATTAAAATAGAATTCACATACATTTAGAAAATTGTATCGGTTAAATATAAACCAAAGAGAGGAAGAGATCACGAGCTTTGTATGCATGAGTTAATGCATATATGTTTGCTTTTTTAATATTTTTGCCATATGTTCATATGTACAAGATGAACTATATACATATATATATATGATGGCGATAGTATTAGTAGTAGTAGTAGTAGTGGTAGGGGTAGCAAAGGCTGCGAAATACATGATACGATGATGTTTGAAAAAAACTGAAAGTGATCATCAAGTCATCATTTATTTAATTATTTATCTATAACACTGACAGAATTATGGCATTTAGTTCTCTTTATATTATGTTTTCGTTTCCTCACTTCCATTCAATTATTTCTATATTTTTATTTATCTAAACGTTATATTAGTTAAACACATATAACACGTATACATAAACAATGATTTGTATTTACATACAAGTGTTAGTATGCAAGTGTGCCTGCCTTACACTTATTCTTCTTAATCATATGTATTCTATTTATTTGCAATATTAAGTGCTTGCGTGTATGTATGTATGTATGTATGTATGTAAATATGTATGTTTCACTTTCGTTTTCTTTTACGTTCTGGCGAGATAACGGTGAAGTAATAAAATTTGCGTTTTTATTTTTATTGTATTGTACTCGTATATGTGCACTCAATGTTTTTATTTATATGACAATGTAGTGCGCGTATCTATAAATATATAAACGTATATATATGTATACGTGTATGAAGAGATAGCAAGTACAGTGTAACGTATTTCATATCGCTTTATATGTATTTAGTATTTGTTTATCATTTTAGCTTTAATTAGTAATTTCGGTTTGGTTGCAATGCTACTCCATACTGTCTGCTTATTATTTATTTTGTTGTTAAGGTAATAATTCGCGATAAAATCTCAATAATAAAAAATAGGTTTTTTTTAGCTTATTTATAAATTCTGTTACAAATCAATTTTGATTTAAATTTTATTGGCTATTTAAAATCATATACATTTAGTTTCGGGCGAATTTTAAGTGCGTATTATTTTGGCAATAACGGAAGTAAACTGAAGGCCATTGGATTCCCAAAATATAATTGGAAATGAAGAGATACGTGCTGAAAGTTACTTGATTCCCAAAATATACTTCAAACAGATACATGCTTTTTGTGTGTGTGCAATTCTTAACAAGTGGATTTGTCCAGTTGGTTTGTCCGCTCGCTAATTCTTCAGTTATTACGTTTATCCATCTACGTATTTGTCCGTCTTCTTTCATCCTCCCAATCTTCTTAAACTTTTTTAATGGTAGACTTATGCGATTTGTGTATTTCCCCTATACGTTCAAGACGCTAATGGTCCGAAAGAAGTGGAAAGAATGAGAGATGGGTAGTGGCTAAAGCTAAAGAGGCATATGCCCGATCGGTAAGTTTTATAGCTTTACTGATCTTGTCACTCACTATAGCTATGAGCACACACCAATAATAATTTAGGTATAGCTTGCTGCGTTGGGAAATGAAATCGATTATGCCGACTTGATAGTCGCGATTCTTAACTACTACTATAGTCCAACCGTCTCCTGCTTGCGTGTCTGCCCCGGTTAATCTGTCCGTCAATCTATACGGATTAGTCCGCTTTTTATCAGCTCATCTATCCATTCATATTTTCTGGTTTACCGTAAATTCGAATGTTTGTTTGTATTGAATACATATTTTTGATTGACATGATTCAGAAATCAATGTCAAAAGTCAAGTGGATTTGTCCACTGAAACATTATAATTTCAAAATCTGGAAATGCATTAATGTTGGTATATATATATATATTATGTATATATAAATACAAAATATATATGCTATATATATGCATTAGCTATCAGAACTTAGAAAAGCTAGCTTACCTTTTTTATTTTAGTTCCATCTTCAAAATCCTACAATACGTAACGTAAGCGATTGCATAGTGTCCGAGACAATATTAAATTAATTTAAAAAAATTCCCTCTGTCACTCGGATTGTTTCCTGTATGTTTCTCCTGTAGCATTCTGGTTGTGGTGCAAGTGAGATTGAATTGATCAACAGATCCTTAAACAAAAGTAGATGGCGTTGAGTAGAATAGAGTAAAGAGAACTGTCAATCTTCATTCCTAGTTCAGGATTATACTACGGTCACATCAATCGTACACACAATATAAATCTTATCGGAGAGTCTGCAATGATTCATTTTCTCTTCTAAATGCTTTGAGCAAACTAAATTTATAAAAATTTTTGTGTTACATACAAGTTTTATGAAATCCGTTCTGAAAATTTACAACTTTAAAATATAATACTCGTCCTTAATAGTTTAAAATAGTAGTTTCTCTTCTTCTTAAATATATTTATTTATATTATAATATATTATACATTTTGTATGTATTTATAATGGATTTGTTTTTTATTTTGGAATGCCACTCGCTTCTCAGTTATCTGCACAAGCATTTGTGGCTTTGATAAGTTTCGCACAAGGTCAGACATGTTTAAAACCTTTGATAATATTCGCATATAAATCTACATGAATGTATGTGCAAATACACATATACACACCTACAAATATACATTTACAAACGAAAATACATTTGGTTTGAAAATATTTCATATTGGGTCGTTCAGAGAGTGTTGACGCCTTTCGACAACATTTCGAAGCTATTAAGTGCCAGTAAGTGACCTGATTGAGTTTTGTGTTTACACTTGACGATTACATATAACAGCGCTGAGATTTTCTTTTTTTAATGATTTTTAAAGAGATAGACAAAGCAAAGTGACTTTAATTCAACTTTAACTGCTTACATTACCTGATGAAAATTCTCTATGAATTGATAGTTTGCACTAGTGAGCTTCGTTTAGGCCGATAAACGCATCTACAAAAAGAAGACTTTTTATCTAACGAAACTCACTTCACGTAAAATGAAACATTGGTTATTCAACGTTGCAACGTAAGTAATGCAAGTCATCCTGTTTCCCAATCTAATGATAAGTCTCGGCGTCCAGTGAGAACGGAGTAGTTTTTTGTTAAATTCGACTTCATTCATGAATATAGGTAAAATGATCTGTCGAGTTTGACTTTCCACAATGACATCATCATTTACTTACTACAGCACGAGAAGTATCAAGCATTTTGCTGATTATTGAGGACCGTAATGTTGAAGTTTGCTTTTAAGTTTTGGAATAGGAATTGAAATGAATTTGATGATTACAACAGTAGATGAAAAACGAATGGAGAAATAGCCCCGCCCGTAACAGAGTATAGTCTAATTCTTCATCTAAGTACGATCAGCTTTCAGCTAAAAGTATAAATATTTACGGCAGCAAAATATACTTAATGAAAATTTAAATTCTTGGAATCTCGAGAATTTCTACTCAATTTATGAAAGAAAAGGCGAACAGGCATTTAAGATCTTAAGGCCACATTCATAAGTTAATGAAACTGGAAGACACCAGAAAGAATTTCGCTGCATTTACTTCTGAGAAGTACTTAAAACATTTACATATAAAACGTTGATAAGAAACTTTAACCTTTTTACGTTTTTTTCTTTCTAGGAAAAAAAGAAGAGTAAGAAAATTATATATATAATAACTTTGTGGCAACTTATATCATATGTACATATGGTATAGTTTATGAGCAACGAGCAAAAGATACGGAAAGCAATGTTGTTCTCAGTTTTGCCTGTGTGGGTGTTGTAGGCCTGTTCTATAACCTGGTTGCGCCATTTTTCAGCTCTTTCGCAAATTTGTCGGGGAATGTTTACTACAGATAGCAAAGAGTTGCGTAGACGGACGAATGGACAGACAAACAGAGGGACATGTTTAGTTACATTCGGAATTTGAAATTATTTAAGAACTTATATGCATTACGGGATTTTTGAAGTTTGGTTCTTTGTGTAATGTAGATATTGGAATATAAATGAAATTACTATGAGATTGAATAAGCGTGGTGAAGTTTTACTGTTTTTGTGCAGGTACAATTGTATCGGCCATATAATATACTTTTACATATTTGTAGATTTATTTTTTATAGTTTATATGTAATTAGCGAGAACCCAATTTACTATTCCTTTTGAAAACAAAGATGGTCACAGTTTTGCGTGGTACTGTGCGAATGTCCTTCGGCCAATTTAGTCCTTTTTTAATACCGGTCTGCGTACAATAACTTCCAATGTTTCTGCGAAAATTGAAGTCGATAGCGGCCAGGAGAATATTTGCAACAGGCATCACACGCGGACAGACTCACAGACGGACACATGAACATGCTTAAATCGATTTAGAACTTGATGTTGACTTCCGATACCTTCTTCGGGTCGGTGCAAACGGTTTGACAAAACCAATATGCCTCTCATTCTTCGGTGATGGGTATAAAAAGGATTCAATGTAAATCATTTCTCTCAATCACAATTCTGTAATAAATCTCTGGTGCGTGTAAAATGTTCGATGGCAGGGATTTTAAATAACAGCTTCCAATATCTATTACGTGTCATAAGGGGTTTACGTATATATATGTGCACATAAGCAAATAGTTTATAAAAGAATTTATTCACGCAAATTGGCCGCCTATTAGGGAATTATATTGTGATGTAATAAACGGATTATTTTCTACAAATTTTAAATAAAATAAAAATGAAACAAAAAAAAACAAATAAAAAAATTGCTTATCTGCCCAGTTGAGTGTATTAAATTTGTTAAGCAATTTGCCACACATAATGGATAAACTATTTTTTGTTAAGTTTAAAAAAAAGAATCCTTAGCCAAGTTCGATCGATTGATTTGCCTACTTACAAATGACCTCCTGTTGTTGTTATGATGCTCACAAACGCAAGCGCTAAGATAAAAAACCCGCAACTTCATCTATATTCGTGTAGTCATAGTCGACGGTCAAAGATCAAACGTAAAGAAAGGACATAACACGCGCATAATAGACAATAAATAAAAACAAAAAAAATTCATTCCAGATATTCATACGATAGGTATGTAACAGATTTTCAGCTAGAAACATATAAAATTTCAATAAAAGAAGGCGTGAAATGCATTTGTTTTTTTTTTTTTTTTTAATGACCAATCACTTAGGGAATGTCCCCTATACGCGTAGCAAGGTGATGATGATGGGAAAGGGAAAGGGAAAGGGATATATACTAGTCACAACCTACTGCATGTGTGCTCAATTGCTAAGTGTTACATCTTTAGTGACTGCATATTCGTAATAGATAACGTTGCCTGTTCTCCGTAGCAGATATTGGTTAACAACTTTGTATATGTGGTTAGCAGGATGCTTTAAAAGTTGGTCGTGGAAATGTTTCGATCAACGAAGAAAACATTTAAGAGTTTTTATTCATTAGATTTAATGTAGTGGATGCAAAAGATTCGATCAAAGTTGAGTTGATTTTGTTACTTGTTTTTTATTAGTTATTACAATTGTTTACATGCACGTTATGTAAATATTTACTAAAAAGACCACTGAACTGTTAGTGCAGTCTAAAATAAAAAAAAAACAAAATAAATAAAAAAAATAAATAAATAAAAGATAAAAAATAAAATGCATCATAAAACCAGGTGAGTGTGTATTGGATACGTTTAATTTAATTAATATTTTAAATGCTTGCACACATTTTTTTAGTTAGATGTTAATTTTTTGATAAAGTTTAGAAAAGTTGTTGTCAATTGTTTTTAGATTATTGAATATTATTATGTCACTCGTTAGTTCAATTATACGAATTGTATTTCAAAATACACCAAACTTGGCATATCCGTCCAGGCTTCCGAGATTAACGAAATGAAATGAAGCCCTAATGAATTTTTTTATGATTATTAAATTTGTCAATATTTGTGACTACTGTCCGTCGGACTTGTCCTTTAAACAATTATTAAAATCTTAAAGTAGACAGAGGAAGCTAATCTCTTAAGATCGTTTGTTTCTAATTATGTTCAGAACATCAAATTTGAAAATGAACTTAATACGCAACAGCCACAGCAACAAACTGGAGTAAGGATGGGAATTTTCTGCATGATCTATTGGGTGTTTGCGAAAATTTTGATCAGCGATTTCTACAGGTAAAAATTATAGAGAAATGTGGAAATACCAGTGTACATAACGGTTGAATTCAATGCTTTTGGCCTTCCTCTACATAAAATAACTGTGGTCTATTTTGATCAATATGTGTTGCACCAATTTTCCACAACAATTGCCTTTGTCAAGTGAAACAGTGATAAAAATTTTTGCAAGCACCTAATAGCTTCTTCAATGAAATGAACTTAAAACGCGTATGGTTTAAATATTAATTTAGAGTAACGAGCAACGAGCAAGGTGCTTTGATTTTGCGTTGGAAGTCCAAGTTTTTCATCAAAGTACATTTTTTTTAAAGATTTTTGTGTTGCTTTGTTTGGGTTTCGAGATCGAAACAAGTATGTGTATTAAATATTGTTATCCTTCGAAATATTCTATAGCAGTCACCTCATCTTCATTTCATGTTCGCGTAAATAATAAGCTGCGCTATACACTGACGTCTCCGGTTGCGTTTAGCAAAGTAATTTATTGTGCAAATAGGGCCCAGTTTAACTTTAAGCCTAAGCGTAGAATATTCAAAGATCAAAATAAAAAATCAAATCTTTTTTTTCTATGCGACCAGTCGCTCTGAGGTTCTCTCCCGTACACGTAGTAACACTGTGATGGCCAGAAAGAAGTTATAGCCGCAACATAGTAGATTTGTGACTAGTCAATAAGTGCTGTGCCTTCGTCGACAGAGCAGACACTATAGCCCACGATCAAAAAAGGTTAAGCCCCACTGGAATTTGGACACGAGAATACCGACTTGGTAATCACCGTTACTCTTATTAATTCAGCTCGTCTTCCAAGAGCAAATCTATAAGATACTTTTATATTCTTCTATAAAACTTCGCTCTGTCTGTTGCTGCAGAAGTTGAAAGACAAATATATTGAAATAAACGATTCTTTTTGTTATGAAAAAAATGTAAGTGAACCGAAGGAAAACAGATGAATTTATCAGTGAAGAAAGAATATTTTAAAGTGAAGATATTATCTTTCCAACACCGCAATGTGTCAAAAATTAATCGTAATAGTTGACTGGAGCGACCACATAAACTAAAGGAAGTCGAAGAGACCAAGCATTTCCGAACTATTATTCATAAGTGTTTAGAAAATGCCATTCACAAGCTTATAAGTGTTAACAATTTTTGTGAGTAGACGTATTAAAAAAAAAGGAAAGCAAAATAATGACAACGTCATTAAGAAGAAGAAAGAAAAAGGTCGTCATGTTAATAGGATGTTAAGTTTTTTTTTTCTCATTTGAGACACATTGAGACAGACATAAGGAAAATCCCACAATTTATTTATTGATTATTATTACGCTACTATTGTTATTAATGAATTACTCATAATAAAGTAAATAATGCTAATGTATTTATGGCCGGATTTCGATTTTTCCCAATTGATAAAGAAATTATAATATTTGTTGGTGATAGAAATCAGAAATAAGTTTTATAACCGAAGTGAAGAGAGCTCACCAAGATGTCCCACATTTTTTAAAGTTTGTGTCTTTACTAAAACTGTCTTTGCTAAGTTCCGCTTTATTACGAAGCAAATGGAAAAGAAGATGAAACCTTTAAAAGACCACGTTTTCAAGTCAAGGTCGGATCAATGATTGATGCAGGACGGCGTTTTCATTAGGAGGTTCAGGCAAGTTAAGGTTTGGTTCGTTTTTGCAAGAGTGATTCTTCGTTTTTTCTTTTTGTTAATTGTCTCAATGTAAACAAAAAGAAAATTTTAATATGAAATTACACAGTACATCTATCCTCCTCTTTACTCGCTACATAGGTTTCTCATGAAATCATGTCTGGAGATTCAAAAATGAAAATTTTTGTCCGTTGGTCGACTTATGTTACTCGACGCCAATTTTACGATTCGTTAGTAAGAAAAATGCATATTTTATCGATAGATGTAAACAAGCTCACTACTTATTACAACGAGTCAATGATCTGCAGATATCGAGTATTCAGTTGTGTGGGCTTACATGTAGGCGGACTGCAAACTTGTTCAATTTTCACCTTTAAATATGAATGAGAAACAATTGCAACACATTTGGCTTATCTCACACAGTTTTGTATATCGAAAATACGACATTAACAAATTCGTTACAACTTATGTCTGATGCTTTTTATTAAGAAACCTTTTCTTTCTAGATATCACGAATGAAATGACGATTTCAGCATATTTCCATTCGTCGCCGGTGTATACAAACATGTTATAGTAATTAACGATTGTAATCACTTTTTAAATAAACAAGATGAGACGCCGCCGTACACACGGACATATGTATTTGCTATAGTACAGGTTTCGCTTTATTTTCTTCAGAATTGTTTTTATTTGTTTTATTTTATTTACTTTTTGGTTTTTTTTTTCTTTTCTTTCCTTTTTCAAAGTAAATTTAATTTAAAATTCACTTTCAATCCAAAATGAAAGCGAAAGTAACTAAACGTCAAACAAAATCAATATATATATACAAAGAGTATATGTAGATCAATACGTAAAAATACACTGTAACTATTGATATGCAGCGGAGAGGAAGTGAGAGAGCGAGAGCGAGACCGAGAGAGAGAGAGAGAGAGAGAGAGAGAGAGAGAAAGAGAGAAGGAGAGATAGGTGGAGAAGTAGGACAGAAGAGCGACGAGTAGAACATTGGCAGTGGGGGAAGGAGAGAGAGAGAGAGAGTGTGTGTAAAAGAGTAAGATAGAGCGAGAGACGAAGAGGGTTACAACAGAGCTGGAGGTAGATATACAAGCAAACAGTTGGTTGTAACACAAAAACAAAAAAAATAAATACGAACCGGCAAACATCGATGAAACATCCCAAGGCAAACACACAAATCGCACCTTACTTGAACACCCCCCGCTCCAGTAACTTTGCGTTTAATATGTGTCATGTGCTGACGTTGTGCTAAGTTAGTTTATATGGGTGTATATGTGTGTATTTATGTTCCGTGTAGTGATTGAATGCACATTTGGTAAATATTTATTTATTTATTTATTGCATACAATTTAAATATCAATAAAAAGAACGAAAAAAAAAACTACGTTACAGTCAGGTTACCCGGTCTGCTTGTTTGTCTAATGGATTTTCTGCGTGTAACACGGTTTATATTTAACTGTCTGCAGTTGCGGTTATATTCTGATTTCCATAGACAATTTGTCTCATTTGCTGTATGGCTTTTTTTTTTCTTTTTTTTTTAAATCATTTACACATCATTTTGTTTATTATACTATTGCTCATATTGTTGTTGTTGTTATTACTGCTACGATTATTATTATTATTATTATAACGATTTTGTATTGCTTTCGTTATTACTGATGATGACAGTTTGCCATTTATGGATATTTATAACTTTGGTTGCATGCCTAAAGTTACATTTTACTTGTATTGATTGTCTTTTCATTGATTTTAAATCTATTTAAATGTGAAGTTATATAAAAATGTATGTTTATTAACACTAAGGCACCTGAGAATTTTTCTCACAATTCATATAAATAACAATTATGAACTATGCAAGTTGGGTAAAGCGTTTACAACCTAAATTATTAAAATGTCTCTCATTACTATTGTTATTATCATTATTATTATTATTATTATTATTATTATTATTATTATGTAAACAATTTCAATTTCTTTACGCCGCTCCACATATTATGTTATCGGAAAGGAAGTGTAACTATGGCGAAATTCATTTATTATTTATTTTGCTTTATTAGCATTGACTGATTGACACATTTATGTCAGAAAGGAGATCTAAAGATCATGATGCATTGATGTTGAAACCGGTTTAAAAGATAACTTTTATCAGACAAAGGATTCTTCTATGATATTATTGGGAAAGGCAATGTTACATTTTAGCCTTGTAGCAGCATTAATAGAAATCTCTTAGCCATCATATTATATACAACATATATTTGCGCTTTACCTCCTTTTATAAAACACGCAAAATGCTGGCGGCTAATGCGTCACATGTCAGCCATAAATCTTAACACATAATCTATCATATTTTCTATTGAAATAATTATCACTTAAGGATATGTATTTAAATTTGGATTTAAATAATCAAAGAATTCAAGATCTACGGTGATGTACGGTTAGAATTGAAAGGAATTTGCATGAATTTGCAAAGAAAGCGCCCACATAAAACACAGATAGCGTTAAGCAGATTTGAATAAAATATGCAACTCTGGTATCTCTTCCTTCTCCTGAAAGAAAGAAATTTTGACAGATTATTGCCAGTTGGAGTTGAAAGCCCAGCGTCCAAAAATACACCAAATCTATATAAAAAATGTGTATGCTCGTGAGTGGCCGAGTAGGCACAGGATCTCTACTCACAACTCAATGTCCGTGAACTCAAATCTTAAATGCGATACAGTTTCAGTTTTTACCTCACTGACGCTCCACACACAATTACGCTAATTACGCCGGGCGAAACGTACTTATCGGACGGGCTGGTTTTATGCCAAGGGCCACTCTACAGCCTACCATGCCTATGGTCTCCTTCGGCCCATGACTTTATATGGGGCACTCCAAAGTTATTCCCCCCCCTCCCCCCGGCCTCTCTTTCTCTCGTTCTCTCTAATCAATCCCCCTCCCAAAAAAAATTAGACAATTTAAGGATTTTTTATCATTTGCAGCATATTTTAATAGATGTAACACAAAAACACTGCTCATGAGCTTTTGGATTAAAGTTAATTTCATTATTATGCATTAAACAATTTTCATATACCTATATCATATTTATTATGTATATATTATATTAGTTCATTTATGTACCCATAAGGCGGCTGTACTTTAGTCGTTAGTTATATATGCATACACCCACATACATGCATCCAGCAGTTACACCATATGCAAGAATATGCCTTAGGTTTATGTTAACAAATATAAACCGACTGCTTGTTGTATTTTTGCATATATTTTTGTGTTTTAATATTTGGTTTAATATGTGAGTAAAGAAAAAGCCACGTTTTAACGAAAAATGGCTTAAAATGTTAATTCAATTTTTGGTTGATTTGAGTAACCTTTCTCACCGCAATTCTATTTATAGATCAACGTTGGGAGCGTATAAACTGGCTTTAGGTACATTTATTGCCTAAGGTAGCCACCTTAAGGGTAGTGACGGGTACACCTTAAGTCCGGAATAATTTATTTCACTTTTTTGATCCAAACAATCCAACATTAGGTCTATCGTTAAATGCCTTATTTCTCAACTTTTTTAAACTGCTCTGACGTTTACAAAGTCAGCAACGGGCGGAAAAGCGGCATTTATTGAATACTTTACAGAATGTCTAATATATTTTTTTGTATATGGAAAGTTAAAGTACATTTTCGCACTAGTCCAGGCTTTAGGAATGCGTATAATCAAAAACAGTGCTTGAAACTGAAAAGTAAAGAGATGACTTGCTTTCTGTTCTTTTTTTTTTTGTTGGAAATTTTACTTAAAAATATGTTTAGTACAAACATTTCTTTTCATTCATTGCGAAATATGTATCATTCAACCTCAATAAGTTCATCTGTTCTAACAAAATAATAAATGTGTTGAACATTTTTCCAAAAAATCCAAAAAAAAAATAAAGATAATTAAAAGAGAAAGTTTTATCATCCTCAGGCCAATCTCGGATACCCGCCACCACAAGTACTTTTTTTTTGTTAATTATACGAGAGTTGATATATTACACGTGACAGTTCAGAAGGAAAGACTATCAAATGAAATATCATTCTCACGCTGATCCAGAACGTTAGTATATATTAGGCGTAAAGATTAAATTTCATTTTATAACAGGAGAAGTTGTGATGCAAACGATAGCCTAAAAAACAACGCTGCCGTACTTTATGACATCTAATAAATGAATGCAAAACTGTTATCTACAGATTGAAAAGTTTTTTGTTAGGTTTAAGTAAAGTTCTCCCATTATGCACTAAAGTGAAAGTTGTTCTTGATTATGTAAGAGATTGATGGACCTGTAAATATATATTCAACTATCTAGAGGTGACTTACAAGCACTCACTTGCTCTTCTCTACCGGCAGATATACTCGATGTAATAAAACAGCCACATTATGTCGGAATTCTTTACAACGTCATAAATATGAACAAAAAATAAAATGTATTCTATAGAAAAAAAGTGAAACCGAGTAAACAAACCGTAAAATGAAAAGCGCAACAGTAGTAGAGAATATAAATAAAACAGAAAGAACAAAATATTTTAATGGGATACAGTGATTATTATTATTATTATTATTATTATTATTATTATTATTATTATTATTATTATTATTATTATTATTATTACAATGATATGCTTGTCGGTTTGTTTTTGTTATTATAAAAAAGAAAATCTAGACAAATTCTTAAAAGATTAAATTTTGATAATTTTTAATTGAGAAGTTCAGTCAATTCAATCGTCAAGAGCAATGCGTATCGTATCATTCATGCCCAGGCATACATTTTGCATATCATTGCAATCGCATTCTTTTACGAAAAGAGAAATATAGTAATAATAGCAATAACAAACTGTAAATAACTGTATATTTTACAATTAACTATAACTTTCAATTAGGGACACCTATAAATGATTGTACACTTGGATAGTGCAGACACATGCACATATATACATATATAGTCATATATGGCCATATATATAGAGACAGCAAAACAACAAGTTGCTTTACTTTTATGTAAAAATTCTACAGTTATATCAGTACAAAAATATCTATCATCAGAGCAGTGAATTTACTTGTCACAGTTAGTTAACACAACATTTTATAAATGACATCATTGTTGTAGTTAAAGTCATATACATACATATATATATACATAAACATAAATATATATATATATATATATATAGATATCTATACATATATGAATATGTACTTCATTGTAGCGTTAAGTACGAATGTATACAATGAAGGTCAAAAAAGTATAGTGTGCGCAATGAATTTAAAAAGCTTAAAGGAAAATCTAATTTAATAGCAAATAAATTAATTTTATTTTTTAGAAAAAAAAAAAGATTCTAAAATTATTTTTAATAAAGCAAACAAAAAGAAAAAAGTGTAACTTGGTGTTATAACTACTGTATAGCGGTGGTACTAATATCGATTATTTGCTGCTCTATGCTAAAGTACTACAAATACTTTACTTAATTGGTCGTAAAAGAATTTGCTTTCGGATTATATTTCGTAGACATCATGTTCAATCGAAACGAGATCTAAAAAGGCTTAATTGGGAATTATTTCTCTAAGTTTTTTATAATATCTTACGCCACTAATTTTGGGCTCTGATAATATCCCGATTTTCACGCTCTGTAAGTTTGTTTAATTGGTCTTATTTTCCGGGGTATTTGTGTTATTGTAACTTTTTATAATTGTCTGATTAGTAGTACGATTTATTCCAGGTGGCTTTGGTATTTCTCTCCATGATTTTTCCCCACCTCTTAACCTTATATCATCACATTTCTTTCGTTTTTGTAAATTTTAAGCAAAAAAAAAAATAAAAAATTTATAAATAAATTAAAGAAAACTTACTTTAATTAATGAATTATTATTTAAATGTACGAAAGTAAGTAGAAGAACTAAGTACCGTCAACTAAAGATATTCTTCTTTGAATCTTTTAGTAAGAGAAACCACAATTTTCGGTGCCGTATGTAAACTTTACTGAACTCCCATATAAACGTGCACAAGATGCGACTGCAACATAGTTTGTTGCGTACGTTAAGGAGTAGAAGCAACAGAAAGAAAAAAAATTTGTAATAAAGATTGTGTGAGTAAAGTTTGTCGCCTTTTAATTTTTTATTTTCTTTCCTGTTTTCCTGAATTTTATGCTTTTCCGAAATTAAATTGATATTTATATAGGTAAGCGTTTCTATATTTGTTGCCCCATGCAGATCAAACGCTTAATGCAACTACGTACGTATGCATAATTTTGTGAACAATTATTATATGCACTTCTTAAATAAATATATGATAAGTCTGTCCGCCTATATGAATATATATATAACACAAAACCATTTAGGAAAAATATTTATGATTTAAGTTGAATTGTAAACAAGTACGTACGTACACGCACTCTGAAATTATAGTTGATTTCATTTGAACACTACGTTAACACCTACGCCCAGTGGCACAATTTTACAAATTGTTTGTTTCTCTTTTTTTTTTCTTTTTTTTTCTTCTGTTATTTGTTTGTTTTGTGTTTTGTTTTTACCGCACTCTTCTCACTTAGTGCAACGTTTGCATTGTGTACAATATACGTCGACACGCACGCACGCACTTTATGCCCGGCATATGCATATATATGTGTATATGTATACACATGGATAAATGCACGTACATTAATGCATTTGAAAGAATGTATATCTAGGAATCTATACGTGATGCATATATATACACTTACTTATCGTCTATTTAAATTGGAAGTGTTTATAAAGCCACATAGTATAAGTGTTAAGAACTTTGTGTGCATAAAATGTATATGCATGCCTATGTTTAGCTTAAATGACATACAACATGACGATGTACACTGGCAGAGAATTGCACACATGTGTGTTTGCCTATAAAATGTAAGCAAACACTATCATTTGTCATTCTAACGCAATTTATTAAATTGTTTCTTTCGAGATTTATTCATTTCGATAACGTATCTCCATAGATACTCACACACATACACACATACTATATATATATGTATGATGGATTTATTTAATATATGCTCATAAAAAAGTTATGCCTGAAAGCATTTAGAGTACTATTTAGCGAGTAACTTGCCCATCCTATCCTATTATACATAAAACGAAATAATATAATTAGTTGATTATGCCCATCCTCTATAGATAGATAGATTTCCGATCTGTTGGCTCTTTAAAAGTTTATTTTGAGCTCTCTTCGAACATTAGGTAGTTTATAAAAACATAAAAGTATTTTAAAATATATTTTAATAAAAGGAATATGGGATTAAAGAAACAAAATAAAATAAATGAAGTTTGGCGTCTTGACTCGAGTGAAATGAAATGTAATCTAATAATTATTTTGAAATAAGTAAAAAACATAGTACTTCCTTAAGTAGTACCCTACATGACTTCGTTTAATGCAGTTATTTATAAAATGATTTGTAAAATTAAGGCGTTAGCCAAGGGATCTGATCCGCTCTTGGACGAAGACACGACCGTGTGACAAATTTCATCAAAATATCTCAAAGATTCCTACTTATACGTTGAACGCAACAATACATGAACGGACAGAGAGACAAGCTTAAATCCATCCAGAAAGTGATTCTGCATTGATCTGTATAATAAAAAGTTGGATCGATCTCATGTTCTTCTGCTTGTGGTATACGGTATAACTAGTGCGCACATGTACATTTGAAATTTTCACCCCTGCATACGCACTACTTCTTTGGGTGAAAAACGATGATTTTGATATCATTTTTAATGAGTAAAAAATTCTTCTTAACTTAATTATACGGCAAACAGGGTTACATACGATTTACCTCAATCGATTAGTATATAGTTAGATATAGTTTATTTTTCTGACTAAAACACTACAAAATTTAGAAATGTCTATAAATGTTTATTTATTTATTTATTTATTTATTTTTTATGCGAAATGTTGATGTTATTGACGTCCGTACTTTGTTCGTTCCTATTGCAATTGTGCCAATTTTTATTGTTGTTATTTTATTAACACAGTGAAACCTTTTTGAAATGGACATTTAAATATCAATCATTGTGAGGAATTAACAGACTTCGGGGGTAAGTAGAATCACCCGGTCTTTAGTTTCGCATCGCCCAAGCATGACACTATTCAAATACCAAAATAATAAAATGCGCCTCACGGAGATTTAATATTGTTAACAAATTTTTCCAGGAAGGTCTGAAAAAGTTCGCTCCACAAAGTGTTCTAATCATACTTAGTGTTTGGGAAAAAGTATTGAGTTTTGTTTACATCTGTTGCATTCTAAAGCGAATAGCGGTGGCTTAAATTTCATTTAGGTTTTTTTTTGTGGAAATTGTTCTTTGCTTTCAAAATGAGTTTAAAAAAAATATTAAAAATTATATTTTCAAGGTATCAACTTTTTTAAGGTTGAAATTGTTAAACTCTTAGCACACCGGTCGCTATTCCCTTTATTAGGATAATTGGAATATATTTTAAGCTTTTATAATAACGGAGGGCAAAGGTTATGTTACTACGTTACCATGTATCGCATAGAGACCAATTTCTCTTCTCCCGAAGAAGAGTTGAAATTTTCTTTTTTAGAATATTTTTAGAGAAGAAGAGTAGTGAAGGTTTACAATGTTATAAATTACAAGATGTGACTGGCTCCTCACGCCATGTTGATCTGCACATTTTGTATTTTTTTTTTTTTTTGCAGTCTGTAGAACGTCGATCTAATATAATTCAAGCAGTGAATAGGTCTTTTTGAGTTTCCTTCTCTAAGGCAGGATGAGATAGTTGGGCATTGTAACAATCAAGCATTGTTATCGGTAACGCGACTCTACTTGATCTGAAGTTCAATGTACGTATTGATGTAGACGAAGTTGTGGTTTTCGAATATAAAGATCAGTTAGAAATAACCAACGAATTCTTACGCAGATCTAAATTTTAAATTTTATCTCATTAGTTGATTATCAGCGACGTTATTGACTACTAATTAACTTATAAGGCAATATAGACTGGGTCTTATATATCCGATTGTCAGGTAGAACGACAAAAGCGAAGACCTTAGGGAGCCGTTAACAGATGTCACAACTAAGAAACGCTATTTTCGCAATCTTCTACTTGCTTGAGTAAGTTTAATTTCCGTCGAATATTTCATTTTGGAATCTTGAAAGTTCATATAACAAACACACACACACACACACACAATCTTCCACTTTAAAAACAATAAGGAAAAGAAAGAAGGAAAAGAGACAATCAAGCTATTCCTTACTTCTCAAAGTTCAAAATTTTCAAAACTCCAATAATGATTAGTTCAAGTTGGTTAAAGGTATAAAATATATATATTTTTTTTTGGGAGCAATTGGTTATCTTGTTGTCAATGATGGGTACAGAAAGGCATATTTTCGTTTTGCGAAACTAAAAATAGAATATCTTTTTGGCCTTGAAAAGGTATGATTAAAAAAGATTTCACTTTATCTTATTCGTATATATATATATAAATTACCGTTAATATATTAACTTGATATTGAATTAGAAAATTATTAATAAATAATGCATAATTAATTACAATTTCTCGTTTCGTTATTACAATTATTAGTAAGATAGCAAATAAATTGTGATTACATTTGAACACCAAGCGGTTAATTGTTAAGGAAGAGCTTAACAAAGTAAAAGTTGGTAAAATTGTTTTCTCATATTAAAGCGGAATCGAATGGAAGATAGTATTTTCGTCGGATCCACAGACGACGTTACACAAATGCTTAAATAAATTCAGAATTTTATTCTGTCCAAAAATATATATACTTTATAAGGCCTCCGAGAGACTTTCTTCTGATTGTTGCAAACGTAAGGACAAAATGAATATACCTCTCATCCTTCTGTGATGGGTATAAAAATATCACACTATTTAGACGAATTAATTAGAAATTTCTTCTTAAAAGATGGGATCTTATTGCTGGAATTTTCAAAACGTACGTTTCATAATTTTTATCTACTCGAGAGTTGCTATGTCAAAACCTTTTCCTAAACAATGATGCGTTATGCTATTCGCTTGCGCTATTTTTGCAATAAGATGTGAAATATTAAATTTAAAAAACATAAAATTATTCAAGCAAAGAGACAAATTATTCTAAATAAATCAATTCAGAAATTTCATTCGAAAACGTTTACGAGTAAGTGATCAGTGTAAAATGATTGTGGGATGAGAATGGCACATCTGCCGCGTGTACTTGCAAGTCCTAAACGAAAATGTATAAAGTCAGTTTAAAAAAATTTTAGGAATTGCATGTTATAGAAAAGGGTACGGGACGGATTTCTACGTGTGGGGCAGGGAGAAGGTGTCTTATAATAAACTGCGAGCCAGTCTGTTTTGTTCTATTTGTTTTAATTATGTTTACTTGATCCGATTTTTACAAAATTTTTCATATTTGTTTTTTATTTATTTTTTTTTATGAAAAATTGGACAGACTTCCTTTGAACAAACACATGCATACATGCATGCATATTTACATTTTTACCTGTTCTTTAAATATATACACAATGAAAACAAATACTTTTATTTCGACATACTCTAGCGTTTGTGGGTACGTTCTGTACTTTGTGCATATAAGTAATGTATAGTAAAAACAAAACCAATAAATATGGCAAAAGGTGGGCGAACATTTGAATAGATTTGAAGGTATGGTGTTGTTCTTTTTTTGCTTTTGCACGCTGCCTGCCTTTTCATAAACAAAAAGCTGCCAAAAAAAAAAACGTTTTTTTTCATGTATGTGTATGTTTGCATCATACATATGCATAAACTAAATGCCGTAATAAATACTTGTATATATATACATAAATATATACATATATATATATATGTATATGTATATATGTATATATATATATATATATATATAAATGTATAAATTTAGAATATTTGCACAGTTGGCGTTTAAGTACACATTCGTGTGTGCATAAATACATGTATGTATATTTATAGGATGTGTGTACTTATGAATATAGAAAATTCAGATAATCGTCTATGCGAATACATTCAAAACTTATTATATTTACGTTGTTAAAAAAATGAATATTTGGTGTTTGCGAGTAATATACATACGAAGAGATTTCAAGCGCGTGGGAATATTAATACAACACACATTGGGCGGGCAGCTCTTGAATTTAGGTACAATTTGTACTTTTTTGTTTATGCAAAATGTTAAAAAAATATTTATTTCGTTTGTTCCAAATTTTCGGGTTTAATATATATCTGTATATATCTATATATGTATATATATTTTTTTAACTTTTAATCATTGTGTAAAAATAAAATTATTACGTTTAAATTTGTGAGAGGTATCAAGCATTGATGTGCTTCTTGCTACCGAAGTAAAACCAAACCTTCAGGTGTATGTTTAGAACGAGAGGTTGTATCGACCTTGGGGAAAGAAATGGTAAATAATCGACACGTTTAACGAATAAATACAAATTGCAAATATATTCAATTATTTATGAATTTTCATCTTGACAAATAATAAGCGTGATTACTGTGCCCTATCTTCACTTTTAGATTGACACGACAACGAGAGTTAGTTGGCAATTAGACATACAAAGCTGCAATAGGGATAAATCGAATAGATTTGTGTTCCACATTTTGAAAAGCTTTGATAGATAGAGAATCACATAAGAGAGGGTAAGCGGAAAAGCTGCGGAGTTCACAATTTTGAATTGGGTAACAATACGCATAAAAAGATTGTGTCAACTTGAAATGCCTTTTTGAATGGAAATAAAATTTACAATAACCTGTTAGCGCTCTTTTTGCTATTTTATAAAATCATTTTAGCTAGAGAGGTATGGTGTAGGTTCTCAATTTTGATATCTGCACTTAAGTGAGCTTATTTAGTCATATTCTTAATTTCTGAAGATATGGGATAAACTTTACGGCGATATGGGGGAAGAGAGGGAAGGAGAGAGAGAGAGAGAGAGAGAGAGAGAGAGAGAGAGAGAGAGAGAGAGAGAAGAGGAACGAATAAAAGAAAGGATTGGAGCCCCAATACGAGTGGCGGGGACAAAAGTACATCGCTTCGTAGAAAAAACTCAAAGAGATTGATAGAACGTTTTCACACCAAAATTGGTCCCAAAACTGCCGAAAGTTTCATTCCTTTAGCGAAACATACTGATTTTGAAAAAGCGCACCCATCCTATCACATTACTCCGTTAAACTTAAAAAGTTACTTAGCTCATTCATCATTCGTCATATTTTCCCGAAGAACCTTCTCTGACGCTGACCTAATTTGAACTTGATGCTTACAATTCTCTTTGGCTTCAGATTTTATTATTGAAGTCCGTATTCTTTATTTGTATGTTATATTTGTAAGCTTTCTTTAATATGTATATGTAACGCCATTCTACAAGTGTTGCATATGTGTGCACTTAGTTGAACGAGGGACACAAATATGTGGGTACCGAATTTATGTGAAGCTATGCTCAAAGCTCAAAAGAACAACGTTTCCCAATGTGCATAAGAGAAAAACGAATCTACCCAACGGGCTCCAGATGGTATTCAAAAAGGCGTGCTATCGGTGCGGGATAACCAGAAGCCCAGGAGAAACCAGAAGCAGTGCCCTCAGAAGTTTATAAAAGTTCAGTAAACGTTAGAAAGGTCGCTTTTTTGAATAAGACTTGTAAAATCAAAGGCAGCTTCGATGAAGGGCTTGAAATACACAATGACTATTCAATAAATATTTGGACATTCTTGATAGTTTTTGATCAAGTTCACATCCGTTAGCGCAGTGAAACTTCAGTTTGATTTATTTGCATCTTTCATCCTGATAGGAATTAGGAAGAGAAGCTAATACTTGGTAAAGATATGCTTGGCTGATGCTTGCATTTTAAAATTGAAAGTGGGAAAAGGGAGTGGTTTGCTAACGATAACTGAAATGCTGAATTAATCCCGAAGATTGGAAAATTCAGCAAATTTTTATAAAGCAATCGCAACATATCGCATCAATATACGAACATATGTACATATGAACGTTTAGTGAATGCTTTCAAAATAATTACATATGAGCGCCCCTTAACAGGCCTAATGTTAATCAAAATTTGCTTCATGGCGAATGTAGATTTTTTGTTTACTGGTAATAAAATGGTGGACATTAAAATATTCGATTTCTTATTCTTTGCTGTGTTTTTATTCTTTCATTTTTACTGAGAAGTAATTGACAATGCCACGTGTGCATATAATGCGGAAAAAACATTAAATACATGCTGTTGGTATTTATTGCTTAATGTTTGCATAGTTATCTTATTTTCGTGAAGAGATTACAGAATTTAAAGGGCAAAGAAAGAGCTATTTTGTAAAAATAGTGGACAAATCTAGTGTATGTGTGTACATGTTCATGTACTTAATCATTTTTCATGCTGTAATTGCAAAATTTTGTTTACACTAAAGATTCATAAATAAATTAGGGCCAAATGATTGCACAAGTGCTTACGTTTGATATTTGTGCTCGCAAGCATGCCGGCGAAAGCAAGAATTTTTGCTTCAAGTCAAACCGATTTATTTTAGCTTCTATTCCTCATTTTTTTTCTTTTTTTTCTATTTTTTCTTCTTCATCTTTTCAAATCTACTTAGCGTACTTTCAAGTTTAATTTGTTCGAATAAGAAATAACTCTGAACGGAAAGGGAAAAATGCATATAACAGAAGGAAAGGAAATCAATCAATCACTCGGAGTAGATAAAGAGATGACTTGTCTTTTGACATTCAATCAAAAGTATTTAATATACCTTCTACTTACTTACATCTGGCGTTTTATAAGAAAAAAAACTATGTTTTGCTTCAAGAAACTAACTCACAGCCATCGGGATCGAAATGTAAGAAAAGAATGTGCCCTGCTTTCAGCACAAATTTATGTAAAATGATGCTAGGAAAACATAAAAAATTCTTAAGCGAACGCGCGTATAAATTAAACAAAGTTTGTTTTTGGTCGAATTTTTCGTACACACTGCCCCTTTGTTGATCTACCAAAATGGTTTTTCATAAGTTGTCGAAGAGGGGATAATTTTATTAAAATTGTTTGCCGCATGACTGTGGTATGTGGAAAACTTCAAAACACCATCTGTTAGTAATCTAATGATAGTCCTAACTAATCCAAAAATGATTAAAAACTACAGTTTTGATTTGGAATTCCACGACCGAAGGCGAAAACTTTCTGATGGATGCTTTATAGGTCAACTAAACCCGTAGAATATTTTGAAATTCTTTTGCCAATACATAAAATATTGAGCCATATATTTACGAGAACTTTCCAGGAGATCATATTTTGCAGCTGAATTGAAACGTAGCTAGTGAGACGATTCGTACCAAGCAGAAAGTGAGAAAAACCAGAGAATATATAAAAACTTGGTAAAAAATACATAGAAGCACGGTGGCACGAGTGAATGTTTTACTCTACTTGCCCAATTTCATTGACGATCATCAACGGCTGCCGCCCGGGTGGTGGACGGCACTGAGTATTGGAGGATATATCTTTGCGGCTTTAAAAAAGAAAAGACTCCGATCTTATTCACAGAAAGGCATTACACACAATTTCTAAAGAGGATAGTGAGGTAAGTGACTTGAAGAGGGTCTTAATGCCGATTATTATTTTATTACGGTTTTTGCGCAAGCATTTTGTTGACGGTTTACTATATGAAAGAGACGTGGGAGAACTCCTCATATTGGAAACTAGGACAATTTCATCGGGTGATACGATCCTTTAAGATTTGCTAAGATAGTGCCCCTATGATACGGTCAATAAGATCCTGTATGGCCATTTATTCATAAAGATTTTTTTCACAAGAAATTTATAATACAAACAAAACAGCACACGTTTTCTACCTCTTCTTGAAGCTAAAACGTAGCAAAATCGCAACAATCGCCTCTTTATATTACGGTGGTAAAAGAGCCTCTTTTAGCATGGCAAGCGAGCACGATCACAGTTCTTCCAAAGCATTATAGAAGTCTTTTATGAACAGATGTCTTTGTTGGTTTAACAAGGGTACACTACCTTGTCGGTTTAACCCCACGGTGCCCGACGACACACGGGTTAATTTTGCCTAATCGGCGCCCTCCAGAGAGTTAGACAATCCCTATAAGCTAGGGGCCTAAACTACACTGGAGAAACCAGATATGTTTATTGTGAATGGCTCAATAAACCCACTCTGGGGTGTGTTGACGCCTATCGCTACCTCCAATTATTTGCTTTAGGAATGATAGAAACCACAACCACTACGATACTTCCCGAAGGTCCGCACCCAGCAGTCAGGACTCACTTATGGGTTAACTGCTGCGTTCAAGTTGGGGACTAGACATACTAGCTTTCACCGCGGTTTCCGTAAGTATGTAAGTATGCAAGCTTCCCCCCGAAGGATCTTGGCAAGCACCAATCTGCAGTACACCAATGCTGTCATCTCTATCCGCAGGTACTCGTGACATAGTGAGTGGGCCCCGTGGAGCTTAAAGTTAGACTATAAAGACTTTCGCCTTGCTTTACGCGGCATAGTCACTCTTGCCTTCGGATTAACCATACAATCGCAGCTAATCAACACCGGTCTACAAATCTTCAAGATATATTAGCATCGGGGCTACATCTGAAATGGCGGGCGGTACCATGCTCTCGACTATTACTACATCAACGTATTTCACGTAACCAATTACCAGCTTGTTGGTTAGCATTTCCTTCTCAGCAATAGTCTATGAGAAAAGAGTGCTTCTTAAAGTGGACTCCTAAGCTATCTTTCAGAAAACATGTGGCCAAGTTATATATAGTCCAAGACTTATCTATGCTCCCTCAAAAGCATAGATTGTCACGTGTTATACTGTCAATTTGGACATTCACTGCCTTAATACTTTTTAGACAAGTCACTAATTGGCTTGATTACTTTCAACTTTGTAGCCATACTAGTGTCCTTTTTCACTCAATTGTGATCCAAGAAGATATGCATTAATTTGCAATGATTCTATATATTGAATTACTTTATATTGTTACATTGATCGTTGCGGCGTTGCAAATGAAAATTATCGATGGACGGACAAGAGCATATAACAAAATCTTATTTTTCCCCTGACAAATGTTTTTCTACTGATTGCGTAGATTAATGTAAATGTGGTGGCCGCGACAATGAACCCACTCTTTTCGCGTATACCGATCACATCAAGACTTTTTGGCAACAGGCTGACTGACACTTTCACAATTGTCACGAAAAATTATTCGTCCAGTGTGTTTCGTTATGGTGAATTTCTTTACAATTGTTCCCGCACAGAGTATATGAGCATATAGTATATGACATGTAAGTAATGATATAAAAGAAAAAATAGTAGTGTTGGATTTTTTTCCTTTGTTGCCCGGTATAAAACATAAAAAATATTAAGCCTTTAAGAAATTAATATTAAAGTAAGTAATCATTCCTTTCACTTAAGTGTTAGTCTTACGATTTCCCTTTGTAGAAGATTAGAGTGTATAATCTAAACATAATATCTTTAGAGTATAGTTATGCCGTAAGTAAATCTTTTGTGTATAGATGATAACAACCTTATGATGACATTGTTAGATAAAGTATGTTTATGCATAGTTAGTTGGAAAATTAGCGTATTTAATTATCTTAAGTGTAGAAGCCGCTACTTAAGCAAAAAAAACAAAAAACTGAGAAATCTATGAAAATGCCCATCACTTACTTTGTTTGTTTATTGTTTGAATGCCTATCGCCTCGCTTGTCTTTTCATTCATCAGCAACAACATCATCATCATCATCATCATCATCATCACTATTATCGTCAACCATGTGACAATTAACAATACTAAAGTTGCAAATGATGTATTTGTTTATTATACAACTTGAATGCGTTATTTAGCGTTAATGCACACTTGCATACATACACTAATAAAAAGCAAGCAGGCACGCACTTGCGTTGAGTATGAATACCACAATCGTATATATATATATATGTATAGCACATACATATTATGTCTATGATGACGATCAGCAAACATTGTATGTTTTTATACGAATGCGTTTATCTAATATTGGTATTACGTTCCTTTCTCACTTGTACACTTACATAGTTGCATCTATATATATATATATATATATGTGTGTACCTAACATAAAAAGACATGAATACGAGAAATGCTTTGAAATTTTAACAGAAAAACTAAGCGTTACACTTGCATGCAATAATATGATGCTTTTATTATGATATAAGTATAGTTGTTTTATCATCATTATTACTATTAAACGCATACACACCCACAATGCTTGAACTAAAACAATTTTAATGTTTTGCGGAAATTATAGAAGCCGCTCGCTGCAGCACAGCATCTACACAATTAGTCGCCTAAATGAATGAGTGGGTCAACACTATTTAGATGAATTATACGTGCGCATACATATGCACATATATGCAAACATTTTTGTATATATATGCAGTTAACGTTTTCAAATTGCCAGCCATATCGTTAAGAGTATGTTTCGCTTCTTTTTCGTCTATATTTACATTAACTACATAAAGAGGAAAAGATTTGTTGTTTGTTGTTTGCTGTTTACTGTTATTATTGTTGTTGTCTTTTGCTAAGCTCGTGCTAATAAATTATTTCAATTTGCTTAAATTATCACTTTATACGTACATATTCAAGGCTATGAAATCTCGTCTACCATGTGATGTAATGATTTGCTTGCAAAAATTTTTATGCATAATTCCCTCGTCTTTGCGTGCGCTTATTTATGTATGTTATGTATACAAATATACGTATATATATATATATGGGTTAGTATTGATTTGATTTACAAGCTTTTTTTTATAATTTTTGCTAAATGTTGTATAATTTGATTTTGATTTTTATCTTAATTAAAGTTAACATATTTATCTCTTATCGGTTATAATTAGATTTTTAATTAGTTGTATGGATATGATTTTGTAATGCGCGTGGTTGTGCGAATGTGCTTTTTTCTTTTTTTTATTATAATGTTGAAGTTTTTTTTCTTTTTTTGTAGTTATGAAATTTGCTTATTTTATAGAGAATGTGGGTGACGATGCGTTAAGGATAGGGATGAGAATTTTTTTTTTTAAAGCAATCTTTCAAAGATCAAAGTGAGTAAAAATAAACTATGGCGATGATCTCTATTAGTAAAAAAAAAAAAAAAAAAAAAATTAATCATAGAAATCTAATCTTTAAAATTTAATCATGATTAGTAGGAAAATTTTACAGTTTGCTAGATTTATAATTTATATAATCCGGCACTGGATGATATTATTGCATAGAATATAGATTTAAACCATATTTTTGAGTCCATTTGCAAGCAAGTAAGAAAGTTAAATACTTTCTTGGCAAAAGTGCGGACAAACGACTCGACAAAAGTTATATTAATTATGACGGATAATTGCGAATTAATTAAGCTGTTCATTAACAAATGGCGAAACACGATTAAATTGATTTAAAATTTCTTATGCATACTTTATCGGATTTCTGGGTTTTCTTTGTAAGCATTAAACGTCAACGTTTTTCTTCTCAAGATGGTGGACCGTGCGAAGAGGTATTGACGTTTTGTAATAAATTTCGTAATAAGGAGACATGAGAAGGGCAATAAGTAGGCATTGCACAATGTTGCAAAATTTGATTGTAATAAATTTTATTTGAAATATCCAGTGGAGGACGGACTTTCTTTGCGAAGGGATGCCTGATGTGGTCTTCGTCTTAAAATCAATATAATTTCCTACTATATACTATATACTATATGTATATATATATATATATAGTATATATATATATATGTATATATGCTTACATATTGATAGGTAAAATATCTAAAAATACAAGAATACTCTTATTGAGTGCGAGAGTAGACGGGTTCTTTCAGTGAGAAAATTATAGCGGCTTCTCAAACCAACGTAGTCAACAAGTGCAAGAATTTGTATTTCTTTTAGAGAGAATTTAGGGCAGACCCGAAATAATTTGTTAGTATTGCATCACTTGTTCTCCTTTGGATAATTTCCCATAGTTTGCGCGCAGTCTTTTACTTATGAATGTATTCCATTTGATAGCCTTTCCAAGAAGTTCTGATTGGAATACTTTTAACATGATGGGATCTGGTTTCATTAATGTTCACCATTATTTTTCCTTGATCGCAAGCCGCAACAAAGTGAAAGGCATGAAATAAAGAAATGAAGAATAAAAAGATGAATGTCCCGTGCAATTATCCGCAGTGATAATCTCTCGCTTTTTTGGAAGTGAAACAGACACAGAACATTTTCTTATAAGGATGAGAAGAGCAATACTTTTCTTTGATGAACGATCGATTTTACATTCCTGTTTTACTCTAGTCGTTACTTTTCTCAATATTTCCGTAGGATATTATACCTTCATTCGAACTTAAGAGCTAATCTATGATCACTTGCACATTGACTCTAAAAGGTTTTAATAGAATTAAAATTTTTCGCCCAAATCGTTTGACACATGAAAGTTTTTTTCGAAAACAAATTCACGATATTTAGTCAGTGTTATTATTACTAGTAAGAGGATATTAATCCTATGAAGGATTATTTTGCAAGTCCTTGAAACAAATAAATTTGTTCAGCTCAGTACCTTCTACGCGACATTAAATGTAGGTAATGTTTGACATGTTCTTATCTTATATCTTACATAATGTATGTATGATTTGTGTAGTTTGTTACATATATAATATATGTGAAGGTAGTCTGTAAGTAAATGTATTTACATTTCCTGTCTGCTGGACTTATCAGACTATTGCTGAGTTAATTAATAGGCATTTTCCGAAAGTAAGAGAAGTCAACAAAAAGGACAGGACGAATTTACACGTAATCTACAATTTGGTACAACTACTCCGGTTATCTTCCTTGTATACAAATATCAGGAAGAAGCATTAAATGTAATCTACAATATTTTCGTGCGAGTTACTGATGCTCTTCTGCTGCTTGATGCATAATCCATAAAGATTTTGTCTGCCTCTGCCGGTAGGAATAGCAAGTAAAGCAATTGCATAGTAACCACAGTAGCTATTACTATCTCCTTTAAGATCTTTATTTTTCGCAGTTAAAAGTAATACTTTCACTATCTGCACGAGTTACTTTAATTCTTCCATTTGATACATATTTGGCCCTAGAACTAATTTGTGGACTTAAAAATATGGTTATAAGGGATGCAATGTTCTAAAATTGTTTTTATGAATACTGTATATATCAAAAGACTTTCAAATGCTCCTTTTTTGTTTTTTTTTAGCTGATTGATCTGTGAGATACCCCTAATATATGCTTATTTCTACTCGAGTCATTCAGTTTCGATCACTTTTTCGTAGGATAGGATAATTGCAAAATGCGAGACCGGAAGCGAAAATTTGACGCGTGCCTGTCCTCGGCGATTATATATAGACAGAGTGAACAATAGTAGGGTATGACCCACATTAAATACCCTACATCGTTTTACTTAATGCCGTTATCCCCGTTAAGAGCTTTCAAAATATAAGGTGTTACAAGGAAAGTGATCGAAAAGGTGTCCTGATTCGAACTATATTCAATAGCTTTCTTTCTTGGATCAAAAGATGTCGTTATACCAGATTTCATCGCAATATTTCTAAAATGGCGACCTGTGCGACCTTGGACACAAGAAAATAAGACAGACAGATGAACAGACAAGCTTAGATCGATCAAGAAATCGGTTCTGAGAGTGGCTCTGAATAGATCGGTATAATGTACAGTTCTTCGGAATGTTGCATACACCCGCGTAAACTTAACCTAGACCCTTGCATAACAGGTACTTGAGCGTGATGCAGCCACTGACATGCCCCCTTGGCAGGCATGAAACTAAAACAACTAATTGAGAAAAGCCGATAATTTTTAGTTATACTAGTTTGTAACTTGCATGTTACATGTGACAATCGCTCAATTCGACCGAAGTATAACGCAATTGATGAGAGACGCTATTGCATATTAACAAGAGCTAGAGTTGTGCTAATAGTTTTTTGCAGATTAATAATAATAAGCTTTAAGTTCATATCTTTAAAATTCGTATACGCACCTCATTTATAAGAAAATCCTCAAATCAAATGGTAATCCAAAAATATCCAATCTAAAGTTCCCAATTACTCCAAGCCAGAAAAATTTTAATATTTCATAAGAACAAGTTAAAAATTTATAATCCATCCAAAGACAGAATATCGATGTAAGCCGATTATGTTTTTTATTTTTTTATTGCTTTTTGAAAAGATTTTTTTTTTGACGCACTTTATGCAAATATAAAATTTTTTTTATGAAATTTGTTTTTGTTGTGGGTAAATCAATAAGTTTTTAAACGACACATTTTTGCAAATTATTTTATCAAAAATTTTCTTTTTAAATCAATTTTTTTTAAACAAATTTGTTTTTTAATTTTTTTTAAATAAAAGAAACAAATAATTGATTTCGAAGAATAATGTTATTAAGGCACACACTTTGATTATTATTATTATAATTTCTTGTTACTTTTGCTTGTTTCCCCCTTTAGTTAGCTATATAGCTATAAATATACAAGAGTGGATGATATTCTGCTAAGAAAAAAAAAAAAAAAAGTTTAAAAATGTTGTAGTTTTTTACAATTTTTGTTTTTTTTTGTTTTAAGAATATTTTACGCGTTGCTGTTATGTAAGATGTTCTGGTAAGGTTATCGTCCCCGAGAGTAGTTCGAAAATTTTGTATAAAAATTTTTTTTTTTAACTTACGCGTAATGCAATGTGCAAATGAAACGTATCCGCGATCACATGCTCGACGCGTTGTATTACAAATATGTAACTAATGCTTTGTGTGGTCAAGACAATGAAGCCGTTAAACACTACTTTAACGCGTTTTGAAATGAGAGTGAGAGATACCCATACACATGCAGTAAACATATGTATTTTTTTTTATACGTAGCGCACACACATGCATGCATACTTAAGGTAATATTAGTTCAGATATTTCGGTGAATGATTGTGTGCGTGTGTAAGTGTAGCTCTCTGGATGACCTCAAACAGATTTCGAATCAGATTTTTTAATGGTGTGCAAAATTTTGGCTATAACTAATTTCCTACATTATAAATTTACATACACACACACTCACACACTCACACTTAACCACACACACACGCACTCATATTTACTCTTAACTCTTTCTTTTTTATTTCTGCTTTTTTTTTTTTTTAATGATCCCATCAGTGTATGCGCGTTTTGTCTTTTTGCAAATAGCAGATGATCGTCATAAAAAAAAAATTTGCAACAACATTTTTTGTTTAAAAAAACTCAAACTATAAAATACTAACACATTTCTTCTTTTTTTTTGCACATATTATTATATATATAAAAGAGCGACTCAAGCAGCGAACATTTATTAGCAACAATAAAAAATATTTGGAATATTAAAAAATTTCGAGCCTTTAGAAAAGCATTTGTTCCATTCATATGAAATAGCGTGATCGGTAAACGCTAAGATTAGGCTCAATACTTTTTAGATTGCTTAAGGCATTTTGATTATTATTATTAAATAATAGAGTAACGAGTTTGAGAAGTAGCATCACAATGGCACGTCGACCTACCAATCGACTAAAACCGCAACCAAACTACACACCAAATTGCCAAAAAAACCTTGATACCGATCACCAAAAAAAAAAAAAAAACCAAAACACCGCAGGCATATATACACACTTTACGCACATATGCACAAACATAATATTATATCAAATGGAATAAGTATATTAACAACAACAATAAAAAATAACAACGAATATAATAAAACACAAAAGCAACAAAAAGAAAAAAAATTGGCGAGCAAAGAAAAATAAATAAATATGTATATATGTTTGATGTTTTTTTTTTTTTTTTTTTTGCAGAGAGCAAAACGCCGACGACATCATCGACATACAGTCGTTTATGTTCGTTTGTACCCACTATCGCAGAAATAAAGCGAAAACCCCAACAAAAACTAACGCATACATGTTTGTATGTATATATATGTATATATATATATACATTTATATATGTGTATATAGGTGTGTTAGTATCTGCACAAACACATCCATAATAAAAATCTATGAAATACAAATATGTTTCGCTTTTAGATCTGGGACTGAAGCAGCACTAACAACAACGTGCCGAGGGTAAAAGCCTAAAAGATACCGAGAGTTACTCATGTCTCTATGCCCTTACCTTGGCTCCTTGGTGCGCAAAGTGAGAATTAAATATTTTTTTGAGAGTTTCATACATTGTTGTTAATGAATAGATAAATGACGGATGCGTCAAATGTTTAAGCAGCGTTGACGCTAACTTTGACTACACGTTAAGTTGACGCCAATGTCTTTTTCTTTCTTTTTGCTTTTTTACTTTAAAATTTATGCGAAAATTTGAGATTCAAAACTAACATGATCGCTAAATTGCTCTCAGACACTACTATACTTGGCTGCGTAGGTACGTGTGTATGTTGGTTACAACGTTTGCGTTTATTATTTGTGTTTTTATTGGGATGGTTGTTTAGATTGTTCTTGTTGGTACTGGTGGTGGCGGTGGTTGTGGTGGTGGTGGTGGTGGTGATGGTTCGGTCAGTTGTTGTTGTGCAGTTGTACATTTTGCTATTCAAGTTGTTCCCTTAAGGAAAAGCCCAGTACGTCTTACCCCCTAGTTATTTTAGCGGCCATATAGGAGCATGTGTTGTGTTGTAGTGTATCGCGAACCTATTCAACAAACAAACAAACATACATACATACATACACATATTCATATATACATATATGTATGCATATATATATACATATATGTATGCATATATACATATATGTATGCATATACACCTATATTAGGTATTCTAGAAAATATTAAGTCCTATAATAAAGGTAACCATTAGTTGATTTTTTAATCGGTCAAAACCTACGACGACAATGAAATCGCCAATAGATTATATATACATATAAGTAAAGGAGTTTTGATCTGTTGATGAGTAAATATTTTTGAGTCTACCTAATGATTGTATTAAAAGCCCATAACAACATGCCTGCACATGTATGCCTTACGCTACCATATACACAACGCCATCATCAGTAAATGCCTGTAACGTGTATTTGTATGCACGCATTCTATGCCCCTTGGGTCTGGCGTTAGATGGCGATGATGACGATCATTTTTGCTACAATCGTTGCTAATGTTGTTGTCGTTGCTTTTGTGTCGGTCTATATAGTGATTTTACTGTAGCTTTTGTTCTCTGTTATTCGCATCTCGCATTTTTATTGATACTGTTGTTGTTGTTGCTGTTTGTGTATCGTACCGTAATGCTTTTATGGAACCCAATTTTAAGTTAAAAACTGGGCGAAGCGAACCCCAAAATAAAAAAATATAAAAATTTTTTATTTTTTTTTTTTTTTGCATTTTATTATATTAATTCACTGGAAACGACGTTGCCGTAGCCGTAGACGTCATATCGTTGCTTTGGCTGGTTTGTTAGTGTGTAGAGCGTCGTCTGTTAGTATATTTGGCAAATGGTTTGTATAAACGTTTGTAGTTGTTTGAAGGTCAGCATTACGACCCATAAGCATACATACATATGTGTGCGTGTGTGTGCATGTATCTATATCTGTTACTGCTCTTATTCAGTTTGTTGTTACTTTATTTGACTAGCGTTGTTGTTGTTGTTTCTGACTTTTTTGGCAATTTTTTGTTTTACTTTTCGTTGTATTTTTTCTTTTTTTGATTTTGCTTTGCCGCCGTTGTCAAATTAGTTTAATTCTTTTTTTTTCTCTTGTTTTCCTTGCAAATTTCATTTTCGTCTCATTTATTTTGCGTGTTTCTGGTTTCTACATACTACTCTCGGAATCTTGCTCTTTTCGCTGTCTTTCCCTTCTTTCTCCCGATCACCATTAGCGATTATTTGAACTTTACATGTTTAGGGCTTTTGTTTGTATCTGAATTTTTATTTTTTTTTTATATCACATCGTTTATTCGCTGCTTGTTTTAGCTTTTCTTCGATGTCTGTACGTATACGCAAGAATTCGTATATGGATGTGTGCATGTGTATTTTTCGGGTGTCTCGGGAGAGAGCCCTATGTGAATGTATGTATGTATGTATGTATGTATTTATGTATGTATGTACACGTATTTGCATGTGCTTTTGTTTTTGTAAGTTAACATCACCATAAATTATTTTACGATGATTCTTAATAATATTTTGTTTTTTTTTTTTTAATTTTTGCCAAAAAACTTATTTTTAATTTTTTTCATATTGCAATTTTTTCGACTGATTGCTCTAAAATTTCGAGAAAATATCTGATTATATATACTATTGAGAAATACTGTAACTTTTAAATAGAACGCTCTTTGGCTTACTAATATAGGAAACTTATGTTTACGCTGCTTTCGCTTATCAAAACCATAAAGACGAGTTTTGGGAACGACTCTTTTTTTTTACTACGTCTGCTTAGTGCTATTTCTCGTAAGACCATTTCATTTGTTTCTTCTTCTTTTTTTCGAGGTTATGTAGTGACTTAAATTCTAATTTCTTCTGTTTTTTGCGTGTAAATGTGCCAAAGGCAAGTGTAGAGCGTTGGGCTTAAGAAAAGGTATTTATTTTCTGCAAGAGCGCTAAAAACAAGTCAGACATGATGTTAACGGACTGTATGGGAAAGTCCGCATAATGTCACGTAGTTCGCAATCATTTAACGCAAAAGTTCAAGCGGCTGCAAGGGAGAGCGTCGATGATGAAATGAATTCATCAACTACATCCCGCTCTCAGAATCTGGAAAGTGTCTATAAGTCTTGTTCCCAGACTCTGGAAGACTATGTGCTTTTAAGAAGGGAGTTTTATGCGAAAAACTCTCCATTACTGTTTACTTCAAGCGCTACAAATACATGGCTTAGATTACATAACATTACATGGACCTTATTGTTATTATTATTATTATAAATTTAGCCAGAGAATAGATTGTATGGCCAAAGTCTTAAAGCACTAGCATCTAACGCTTTCGGCTTTATTAAAAACTCTACCGCTCACTTGAGATTTGAACCCGCGACCATTGATTTGCTAATCGAGACTCTTGTCTTCTCGGCCACAGATGCGGATCATATGGACCTTAAAATATATCGAGAACGTAAACAATTTCACTGTCTTTTGCGAATACCGTTTAGCCAGAACGACTGAAGAACGCCTGCCATGTATTTATACGCTTTAACTATAACTGATACCAAGGGATCAAGGGCATTGTCTAAGCTTTCATTATTCTTATTACTTTCCTTAACGTTTTCTTTTAAATAATCCTAAATGGCTTCACTGTAGCTCGTAAAAATGGCTTTTAATTAAATAAAAGATGAATTACTATCACATAGACCACCGGGAGAGCATTAATGAAATATAAATACTGCCAAAACCATCAAGACAATGTTAATAAAATATGAATAGAAAAATATTTATCTGATTTTTCCACTTCTTTCCCTCCTCTTTTTTTTTGGTTGGTGATCTTAATTGAGTGTATGTAGACTGTTCAAAAATGTTCTCCATAGAAATGCAAAATGTTGGAATTGTTTAATCTGAGTGGAACTATCTTTCGGAAGATCTGACTACGCAAGGGTTTACACAATTCACGCGATTTCTTGTTTTCCCGGCGGTTACGATTCCTTTGTTTACTTACTGTATGCTGCAAAACATGGGAAAAGTTTTAAGCTTAAGTTTTGTCATGCTATTCCATAATCTCATTAGACTATTGCTTATGTTGTTGTTTATGCTAGTTTTACATCATGCTAGTTATGTAGAAAATTTCGAAGAAAGACCAAACAAATATCAAGGCACTAACGGGATGAAACCGGCATCATAATCCGCACTTTGATCGAGATCAATGTAAAACCCTTTTGTAGTATCATTCACTAAAATAAAGATGATAGTGACGCAAACAATTTTTGGAAGCTTTTTTTCTATGCCAGAAAAGGCCAGAAAAGAAAACTTGCTTTGTCTAAAAATATATCTTTCCTTTTCTCTAGAACAGTACATAAACACAACGGTGTTAATCCCGGCCTTTCCGAAGTCATTTGATGCAGAGTGCAACTATTTCCTCGTTTGCGAACGCCTTAACGGGCAAACTAGCATTCGCCTATTGGGCTCAGGGTCGCTTTTTTCATTTGAATCTATCCATGGCGATTCAACAGTTACAAGTCCATATCTGGTAGAGTCCAATTTTGATGAGTTGTGAAAGTAAAGCATGTGCGCATCAAACGAGGGCCAAGACTTTCATTACTTACATGTTTTGTCCCAAGAAAACATCGCGCTCATAACATAACGTAAAGAAAGTTTAATCACATATTAAATGAAAGATTCTATTGAAAAAAATGTTTTATAAGCAAAGCAAAGTAAGGCCAGATCATCTTTTTTTTTATCTTACTGTAATGTCGAACAAAATGTTAGATAAATTATGCTGAGAGTAAGAGATTTGAATATGTTGGTTTTGCTGTCAGCGACAACCGTAGGAAGATTTAAACGTTTACGTAAAACAACCAACTATACCACCACATATAGCTAGAGTTGAATATATTTCTAAGTTCAGCGTCATAAACAATTAACTTACTTCACTTAATTTTTATAATCCTTATATCAATTGTGATGCAACCTTTTCGCCCAGAGTGTATATAAATATAAATTAATTAGCTAAATTTTAAATTGCAATTAATTTAATGAAAAAAAAAAAACAAAATTCAAATAAAATGCGGTTTGTGAATGTGCGCTAAAGCAGTGTTCAAGATATTGATCGCAGCTTTTTTTTTTTTTTTTTTTTTAATGGTAAGAGAGAATGCGCTTACAACTAAAATTGGCATAAAAGTAAAATTGTTCGTCTTTGTTTTTATACAAAAAATATATTTTATACTTATTTAATTGATTTTGTTTTTTTTTTTTAGTGCACACAGTGATATAAAAAGTATTTTCACACTTAATCAGTTGAAATCAGTTACGGCAATATATCATGGAGCTTAATTAATTTTTACACTTTCCTGGTGATGATATTCATAGTGATATTTTTTTTTCTAAAACATTTACGTTTTTACTTTTTTTTTTTCTCTCTTTTGCAATTAATTATACATATGTGTAGTCAAAAGCAAATTAAAAAATGTTTGCAATGGATGTCAGTATGGTTTCCTTTGCTAAGTTGATTAAGCAAAACGCATTTTTTTTTTTCAAAATTTTTGCAACAACACACTGACAATTTCTCAATAGAATTACACCGCATGCCGATTAGAAAAGAACTGAACGCAATCTTCAGGCGGCCAAATAAAGTTCTTGATTACGACGACTGAACACAACAACACACCGAACCTAACCAACACCAACTACATTAATAGCAATAACAACAACGATAGCAACTACAACAAAACAGCACAAATGCCACACTAACGACAAAAATGTGAGTAAAACAACAACAACAGTAACAGCAACAGCAACAACAAATTATTAAATAAACATGTACGAAAAAAAAAATATATACAGAAAAAATATGTTGTGCAAAAAAACAAAAAAAAACACAAAACACAAAACCAAAAATCGCAAATAATCATTTGAGAGTAAGAGAGACACACACACAAATACAAAGAAGCAAAAGATCTCAAGTGAGAAAGACAAACTGTAAAATTGGTAAAGGAGACGAAGAGCAAAAGGTAAATAATATTAATGAAAAAAAAAGAAAAAAAACAATAACAAAAGGAAGACAAAAGAGAACCGCTGAAAAATCCACTCGAAAGAGCTTACAAATGATACATTAGCCGTTTACACAAACGCTGTTAGTGTGCCAGTGCGTACGAGTGTGCAGATGTGAATATTTGCCCCTATTTTCTTCAAGTGATTTGATGAATCCGAACCAAAGTATGTAACTGTGCAGCGTATTAAATAGATTTCGGCACACAGAGACTACTAAGACTTGTTGTAGTTATTATTATTATTATTATTATTATTATTATTGTTGTTACCACTGCTACGACGACATCGCACGGCAAGCTTGCTTATGCTTGCCTGCTGTCTGCTTGCTACCTATCTCATCCATAGAGAGTGTAAAAAAAGCATTTAAGTAATGCGAAAATTAGGACACAATCAGCAAGCGATAGAAATTAAACGAACTGAATCGTTGAAAATAAAATTAAATAAAAAAAAAATAAAACACAACTAAAAATCCACTCAAAACATAGTGAACGAAGTATAATATAGCGACGTTAAAAAAGAAAAAAAGAAAATAAAAAAAACGCAACCACCACTGCCACGACCGATCGCTAATGACAAGCCTACGACGAGAGATACGTACATAGATGTTACACTGTTGCCGTCATATCTGCAAAATTTTAAGTTTATGTAAATGTTTGTTTGTTATTTGTTGTGCACACACATGAACATGAATTGATAAAAAGCTCCATTCACTCTCTTACTCTAATACACGGTCACATTTCGCATAGAATTAGAAAGCATAGAGCAAAGCAAGCAAACAGCAGTTATGCCAAAATGTGCGAGAGATGAGTGAAAGAAATATTTATAAAGAGAGCTTTCCGTCGTTCTCATTGAATAGATAGATAATTACATAGATACATAGATAGATAGATACGTAAGTATTGGATAGATGGATGGATGGATGGATGGATATGAGTGTATGTATATATAAAAGATCATAGCATTCATGCGAAATTTATTTTTATTGTGGAAGATCATAAAAGATTGATGAGCGTTGTTGAAGAGAGAACGAACGCACATATGCATATCTATCTATAAAAGCATTTGAACACTTGCACTCACTTACACGCGCATATTTATACAATGCGTGTATTACTTATATCTACAATTACACAGTATGCGTAAGCATGTGTCTGTTTGTGCGTTCGTAAAAAGAATAAACTTTCCTCTACATTTGTACATACGTGCGTACGTGTGTAACTTAATCATGAAATTTCATTTAGTGTAAATTTTTGTAAATTAGAAAAACAACGACAAATTATTAGATGAGAAGAGGAAGACTTTCAGCACTATTTGTCAGAAGAAGAAAAAGAGAAATTACAAGTGCAAGCCTGTCTACATATTTACATAATTATTTTTATATTAGTAGCAATTAGTGTAAAGTGTGATATGTGTTTAATAGTTTGTTTATTAATTATTTCAATTAATATGAAGTAATTTATATTCTTTGTTGTTCTTGTTGTTGTTTAGTCGTTGTTTTTGTCGTCTATTAACTTGAAATACATATCTAATAATTATTTATACATTGTTTTTCCCAGTTAATCACACACAACACAACTTTCTGATCGTACATTAACATTATATTCGGGGCAAAGTTAAAAAACACTGACAATAACTGTAGTTTATGCTGTGAATATTCATTGCCCACTTTACAGATAATAGTAGTTGTACGATTGCACGCATTTAAACACGCTTTCAAGTCAACTAAACTATGGCCTTCGCTTATCTGGCCATCATTGGAAATTTCGAATTGGTCGATATGGTCTTCATTGATGACCGTAGTTTAAGTTTGAAAACAAGCGGGTACGTTAATTAAAAAAATTGAAAAAAAAATGTAGAAATCAGTTCGGCAACTAAAGTTGGGGACTTATATAATCTTTATCGGCATGAAATTTTATGTCAAATACTTGTTACCATCTTCTCCGATATCTGTTGTCCGGTTACCGATTAAATTTGAAAATAGTATACACAAGAATAAAAAAAATCTTTGAATATCTTCTCTAATACATAAAAGTTGGTAGAAAAAATCGCTTTGGGCAAAGTTTTTTAAGGATTCAACGAAAGGCACGATTGGTCCGCTGATAAATGCAAAATTTTATATATACTATATGCCGTCGAATATAAACAACTTTGGCTATTTCTTTAGATCATTAAATTATCGAGTAGAGCGCAGGAAAATGAATAAAGGACTTCGTTTTTTATTTCACTTTCATTTTGTTGAATGTGAACAGTCTTTCAGACCAAAGCAAGAACACGAATCTTCAAGTCAAGCAGTGTTGATACGGTAGGTAAGAGTAAAGCTAAAGCCACTGCAATTTCATTGAATCCCTATGTAGCACTTTCGCTTAACGAAATCTGGAGAAAAAACCCTTTTTTTCCGCGCGTTTAATTATTGCACCGCTTAATAAATAGATTTCTGAAGAACATGCAATGTAAAGGCTTCCTCATAGGCTGTCTTGTTCGAAATTTCCGACTTGATATTGATCGCATTCAATTCAATTTTTAGCTTCATTGAAAAAATTCAAATTAAAACGGTTTTCATTCTCATAAATATGCATGCAATCATTCAAAAGAAGTATAACATAAACGTTGAATAGTGACATATTTTTTTAGGAAATCATTTTCATAAAATTGAACAAGAAAAATACATCGTGTTACTATATATGTGGCATGGCATGAAAGACATAACTGGTCATTTTTGTTTAATGCTTAAAGTAAGTTTTATGGTTTTTTTGTAAGCAAAATATTGAAACGTCTATAATCAAAAATTTAATGTGCATTTGATCAGAGAACAGCATCACAAAAAAAGGCAATGAAATCTTCTACCTGTTTAAAATCGCCTGCTTTAAACATGTGGACGTATTAAAAAGAAAAAAAAAAGCAAAAGGCAAATAAAAAAAACAAAAAATCAGGTATGCAGGCATGTCTTTGTAGACGAAAATATTCTAAAAGAAGCACAAAAATAAATGGAAAAACTTGCCATTATTGGAATTGATTGCGGTGTTTACTCAATGTATTGGTTGGTTGGCCGTTTATTCGGTCGGTTTGTTGGTTCGTTGGATATTAGACCCGTTTGGCATTTAGCTAAAGTGTCAAAGTACTCGACATAGCATAGCCATACGATATGATACAAATGACATTGAATCAAATGCTATTTTGCTTAACAAGTATTGTGGATAGCCTCCATAAGTATTACAACTGTTGTAGCGGCAGTAGCGACGGCAGTAGTAGCAGCAGCAGCACCAGCAGCAAGCAATGGCAGTAATACGCTTGAATATGCTTACGTATGTATGTAAAATGTGTGCATGTGTATTCGTAAGAGTAGCAAGCAATAAATGGGCTTTGTGTCAATACACATACACGCATAAACTAGCAGGCTAGCAAAAAAAACAAAAAAAAAAAAAAAGAAGAAAAAAATAAACAGCAGCAACCATAATAACAACATCAAGAGCAACAATGTAAAACAACATTTTGCGGCTTCCAAAAGGGAAACTGAGTTAGGCTACGGCCGCCATTTAATTAAGTCTGTGTATTGGTACCTTGTCAGAAAAAAAAAAATCGATTTTTTTTGTTGCCTTTTTTTGATTGTACTGAACTGAAGCTCACTAAATGTTTTACAAGTTACAAACACACCTTTTTCGTAGTGCAATAATAATGCTCCTCTAACACAATGTAAGTGTAAATCACTGCTTTTGCTTGCTTCTACTGCTCTATGTACTCTGGGTACTAAAGTTATCAAACATTGTAAAGTTCTCACGATTGTTTCTAAGTTTAATAAAAATCAACAAGAACAACAACCGAAACAACAACAACAATAATAACAACTATAGCAACAAAATTATATGCAGCAACTTGTTTCAAATGTTATAAGTATCGCAATGTGTTTTTGTTACACTGGTGTTGTTTTTATTAAGGTTTTAACTATACATTGACTATACTTGGTATACATAGAGTAAAACATAGTGTTAGAGGCTGCATGCATGTGCATGAATGAATGAATATTGCTTTGTTAGAAAAAAAAAAGTTATACAAAACAAAAAAAAATAAGAAAAAAATTCCGATTTTATGTCAAGGTTCGCCTGATGGCTGAAAAAGGAGCTTTTTGTTGTGTTAGAATAATTTTATGATTTTATTTTATAGAATCTATCGAAACATATTTAAACGTGATCTGATCAAATTTTATTACAATTAATTGTAAAAGCAAAACTATAAACATATGCTCAACAAACAATGGCATGTGTCTTTACACTTCTCGTTATGCATATAAAAGGAAGGCAGAGGGACACATAGAATGTTTCGATCGAATCATTCAACATCCATCATTTGATGTTTGCGTTGGATGCTACCACAAACAACAATATTTGAAATAGATTGTACGTGTGTGAGTTTATATATAAACAAGGAAAAAAATTTTAATGGGCATCAAATCGAAAATAACAAAACTTATTGCTTATGGTGAGCAGATATCAGGTAGTCAGTTAGCTCTCTTACGTTCTTTACAGAGAATAGATGGATAGTTTTTTATGATTCTCGAATTTTTCCAATCTTAAACTTCAACAACAACAAAAATCAAAATTTTTAATTTTTTATAAAGACTTTTATGAAGTCAAACGTTTAAACATTAGAGGGACACAGGTAGATTCAGCCTAATTTACTTACATACTTTATGTAAAATTCATCCTTAAAATTCATAACAAGGTCTGTCCAGAAATTTTTTGTCGTATAATTGCGTATAATGAAATTTTCATTTTTTTTTTCATGGTTGCGCCAGCATTTAATGCCATTCCGGTGTATTTCATTTTCTTGTATTCTACTTATTTTGAAGACCACCGATCTCGATCCAGCACTTTTGCTTTTTCATGCACTGCACATTACTTCCTATATATGTTCTATTTCCATGAGGCTAAAAAGAAGCACAAAGAAGGGACCAAAGTATGTAAATGAAATAGGAGGGTGAAGAGATGTGTGTGTGTACCTTTTACTTCGTATCCAACGGAAGGCCGATACATGGTTTGTGTCAAAGTTATATCGGTATTGCTAGTCTTAGCCAGAACGAGCCGTACAACAGCGTGTCTATTGTTAACAATTTAAAAAGAAGCGACCGGAATCTATCAAAGAGTTATAGCTCAGAAAACCTCACTGTTTCAAACACCCTTTGCTCCAGGGTCTAAAACAATTTTTCATCTGCCTTTATCATAATACATCATGAAATAGATCACCTTGCCACGTAAGGGCTTCTCATTATACGGGTAATGCCGGGAGTGGGATCGGTGCTCGCAAACTATACCTATCCAATTCAAACTTATTACAGTACAATTATATGACGACTTTTCGAAATCGCTTTATATGGATTTTGTGCATGGTGTACGAAGTTTCATTATAACACCAATGTCAAAATTGAGCACGAGGGATACATGAACAAGCTATGGATGGACGGACGGATACAGAAAAATAGACACGTGCAAATCAATTCGGAGAATGATCCTGAATCAATTGAAATAATAAAATTCTAGTTTAACTTACAAGTGCATGAACCCGTACAAGCTTATTGTACAATGGAAGGTTAAGTATTCTTGACATGTCTTTTTGAAGACCTGTCACAAATTGAAGAAAAACTTAAGGTGCTGAGAGTTGCTGCTTCGAAGTCTGAAGCAGATTTTTTAAGTCTTCTTCAAATCATTCCTATATGAAAGTCACGTGTCAATGTTTTCTCGTTTTGCAACCGCAGAACGAGTGGAAGAGAGTGAAGTTAATTTGGTTTTACTAAAAATATAAAGTTTAAAAAAAAACAAAAATGGTGCATAACTTACGTCCCTTACTTGATAATAAATGCATTCTCAATTTTAGGCTTCCTATTATTATATATTCGTGCGTATGAGTGCGACTTTTGTTTTGTTATTTTTACTTATATATTACATTGGCTGTTAAGTTTGATGAACCTTTTTACGCATTTAAACACGAGTTACGAAAAAAAAACAAAAAAATCTCTTTGGTGGATGATAGACAAGAAAAGTCGTTCGGACAATGTTTAAATTTTATACCTTTACGGTAAAAACATTCAATTGCTTAATAATAAAGTGAATGCGTAAATTACGATTTGCAACCCCGAACGGTATTAATAAAAACATGTTTACATTGTATGTAAGACGTTTTCCTTTTTCCCGGTTTTTATTATTAAATTACGCATTAAGTTTTACTTCCCATATAGCAAATAATTGGTGAATAAGGTGAACGTTATATAGTGTATAAGTAAGTAAGTTAAGGGAAGAATTTTCTTTACAATCACACATTAACAACAATACGGTAAGGTTAACAAGTTAAATTGTTATGGTAATAATGAGGTGTTGAATGAAATTTCTATGATGTGACAATAATTTTTTATTTTATTTTTTCTTTTTTTTGCCTTACTTTATGTATAAGTTGTTCAAAGCTTTTATCCCTTTGAAAGCAGCGAGCATTCAGACAAATGGACAGACAGACAGACAGACAGACAGACAAATTGCCAGACAAACGTAGGCATATTATAAACATATACCTATGCTTATATACTTATTTATTTAGTTAGGTATGGCCCATAGAGAAAAACCCGTTGTTAATACATATATCACAAGCTAAAAACATTTAGAACACATTTCATGCCTGAATAATTGCTAATGGTTGTAAATGCGTGTGTGTACATATATATATATATGCATATAGTCAACTACTTATGAACTTTGCCAACTGTTATAGTATTGTACTACGTAATAAAAAAAAAAATTAAATCACTTATTCACAGTCGGTGTATAAACATACAATAAGTAAAATGAAAAAGTCTATGCATAAAATTCTATATGCACATTATACGAATAGATGTATGAATGATTGGCAATAAAGAAAAACTCAAAATCATATTTATTAGGTGTATGCGCATTTACTGGCTCTCTTTCGTTCTGTTACCGACCATAAAAGGGTATATTAGATGATTACTGCCTGCATATGCATATGTAACTAAACACAATGCATAAAGTGTTTGCACGTGTTACGTGTTTTTTTGTGTAATGAAATGTCAATCAAAAGCAATCAATGACCCAAAATTTTCCATAAAACATAATTGAGTTTTAATGAAATGCTTAAACTTTACCGATATTGTAGATAGGGTGTGTTTCGGTGTCTTTTGTCTATAGGCGAAGTATATTTATTTCATTATATCATTTGCAATATTCCAAAAGCTAGCAAGAGATACTAACTGAAACTAGCATTTTGGAAAAATTATGAAAGACAGGAATTTCTAGATCTTGAGCATAGAATTTGTCCAAAACCACGAGCAATGAACAAAAAAGCAACTCTTTGCTTGGTTATTCGTATTGCTTGGTATTGTACAAGTCGATCCATATACGACAATAATAAAGAAAAACTTTTCAGATATTTATTACAGTTTTGGAGTTCTTTCTCTTCTCTATATTTTTATAGACGAAGATGGCATCATACGTAGTAAAGCTCGTTACTGAGTCAGCCCTAGCGAGACATTGTTAACACTATAATAACTCTCACATGTTGATAATGGAAATTAATGAGTCTGCTGTTTATCTAACTCTTCATGTACAGAGCGCTGCTTTTAATACTTTACGCGGGTCTTAGGCAGGAGATGTATATATTAGGGATATTAACATTAGATGTCACATCCTTCTTGAACAAGTTCTGCTTCGATTTATTAACATTCGTCCAGCTATCTTCTGAGCTTTCAAGCGTTTACACACACTATTTTTTAATGTGTGTTTAGAGCAAGTTTGGAAGTAGATTTATATTTATAAAATGTTGATTTAAAATATAGCCAAATACGAATTGACTTGGATTAAGGACTTTGATCGCATTCTGGCACACTCGCGGTTAACAACAAAATTTGCGCTTGTTCTATATACGTATTCTATATAGGTATAGGTTTAGATAGGTTAAGACTTTGCACTTTACACCATACCGCTTGTAATATTACAACATTACAACATTAACTCCGCAGAACAATGTTATATATTCTAAAGACAGTTACTATGTTGTGTTTGCAAAGTTGTAGAAATTTAGATCGAACATGAGGAATACATCTATGTAAACAAAAGCCAGATATTAAGTTTGAAAAATAAATCAATTGTCTCGTAAACACTTTTGCAAAGGCTACAAGTTTGAAATATCTGAGAAAAATTAAAACTAGGAGAGATATCGGTTTGATATTGAGTGCACACTCAGAAAAGCATTCTCAGCAAAAACAACATGTCACAACATGTCTTCAACATGTGCTGGATATACCAAACCTGCCAAAAGGTGACTGAAATCCTTTATTATTTTACGTAATATTACCGCTAGAGCCAATGAGGGATATTCACAGGAGCAAGCAATCTTTCTATGCTAACTTTGTCAATTTTAGCGTACTAAAATTTTCGATTATCCTTCTAAAGCTTTGTACAAAATTTTCATAGCTCCTGTTGGCGCCACTGTCGACCTATAGATAACCAATCTCCCATGCTCTCACGAAGTATTCATTGTCACTGGGCGACCAACTTACGGAATACAATGGGGACCAGACGCTATGGTAGGTTAAGGAAAGCATTCTTTTCCCCCTTCTGTGCCCGGTTTTAACCGAGTTCAATGTTCGTTGGCGTTCTAACGCGCCGATTTGTTGGTAATTCTTGTTACTTCTAAGACTAAACTGAAGATTGAACTCAGTTATAGTTCTTTTAATTTATAAGTCAATTTTGAAGTTAACTTATTAACTACTAAACACGAGTGTAGCTAATAATTTTCAACATTTTGTGTCAAGTACATGTTTAGCTAAAGAGTCACAGACGCTCATACGAATCCTTGGGTAACTGACGCATATTTCTGGGTAATGCAATTAGTTTTGCAAGACAAATGGTTACGTTACATATAACATTCTTTAAAAATACATTAATTATGAAACTAATGGACCCACACATATGTCAAAGCAAGTGATCACCTAACATATCACTCAATAAGCTCACATGGAGTTGTCAGTAATGTTTTGGATAAGATAAATCTTTTGCAAAAGTTGAACGGTTGCGCGCTGAAGCACGTTTAACTCTTTGCACGCCTATGTCGACTGTGTATTCCTTACGCCAACTCTTACGTCGCCCTAGAGTCGACATTATATTATTTGAAATTATTAGTTAAGGAAGTTACGGTGAATTCGACTGAATATCAGAATATATGTCGCGGTAAAAAATGTGATCTTTTATTCAGAAAAGTGTTGCGCAAACGTTCAGATTTGGAGCCTTCTAGATGCATTATGAGAGGTATTCCATAAATTGATTCAACTTTGGTACTGGAACACTCGACTTAAAGAAAATTATTTCGATTTTTTCGTAATTAATGTTAGATAAAGATATTTTTGAGAAAACTAAAGGATAATGGTACACTGATGTAGTTGCGTATTCGAACATACGAAGGCAAAATCTTAAAACATCGATCTGTGAGAAAACTTGAAAACGTCGTTATTTCCATTCACATATTTCCCATAATAGATCAATAGCGAAATTCGTCATAAACTACTAATGCGATTTAATCGCTTTTTCTACATTTTGAATATTTAAAAAAATAGTCGCACCCTTCTTTTATGTTATGTTGTCGTGGCGTAAGCTAAAAAATGTCTATAGTAAAATTTTATCAATATTTGCATTCTTGAATTTTTTGATTGACTTAACTTGTTATTGCAGTTCAAAATGTTATTGCAATAAAAATGACGAAGTTTCTAAAAAATTATACTTCTATCAAATACATACAAATAACCTTTTTTTAATAATGCGACTTATTTACAAAAAGCTGCGCACTTTTCAAATTAATTCTTTTTGAAGACATTATTCGTTTCTTGTTCATTGCGCATATAATTTTCTTACTTGTTACCATTTGTTTTGCATCAAAATACCTCACCGAAGTGAAGATAGTCCTCCAACGTAGATAACATTTTTTTGAGGTTTGCGTCTTTGCTATAAATGACAATTTTGTGTCTTTGTGCCAATTTACTATTTTCCGGCGAAGTCAAAAAATATCCGAAAAAGCAATCACAAAAATTAGAATATGGGGGAAAAAAGCTAAAGAGAACTAAGTCTCAGTACACGCGAATCGATCTGTCTATATACACAAAAATATCGACTTATATACATGTATATAAATAACTCATGAACTCATCGTGAAATCTTTAATGTTTTGATTATTCTGGATGTCGCAAACGATATAGCGAAACTAGTCTATCGCAATCTTCCAGTGGTAAGAATTTAATGAAAATCTAAAGTTAAATCACGTAATATTTGAAGTAGCAAATGTTGCCCTTTATAAAATATTTAATGTGCCCATCAGCTCACTAGATATCAGCAAATGTTTGTTTTAGTCTCGTAACGCAACGCCAGTTTACATGAGAGTATCAAAAGAAGAAAAAAAAAGAGAAACCAATTTTCTTATACTTTTACCCACTTTCGCATTTTAGAATATATAAAGAAAGAAAAAAAAGTGCCTTTACATGTCTTTTATATATACAAACATTGCGAAGAGTTTACGCATTTACGCTTAAGTATGTAGTTGAAGAGGTTGTGCGTTTAATTGGAATAAACGCACCATATCAAAGTATAATTTTAATAACGGTCACAATCACGATAATGATCAACCAATGTTGAAAACCCCATTATAAGTACAATAACCTAACAATTAAAATGTAGAACAACACAAGTACTCGTAGCCTCAGATATTTTACTATGCTTGTAAGCACACTTACTCTTCTTTACATTCCCTTGCGTGTTATGCGTATAAAAAGTTACAGGCATACGCATACATACCTAAGTGATATACAAAATTTTTGAAGAAATTTTGACTTGACAGAGAACTCGCAAGGTCGCTTAATAGGGATGATAATTGAAACTTTATGTTAAAAAAGAAAAAAAAACAAAAAAAATAAAATTGAAAAAAGATCTTTTGTGCAACAACAAAAAAAGAGGTTAAACTTCGCTGGTTATTAGTTTCATTTTGGTTACTTAAAGGGAGAGTTCATAATATTTACGTAAAATTTTCAATTGCAGTCTTTCCCCCAAGGCTGTTTTAATTGCAATCCTTGATCTATCGAGACGCCTCTACCCATCGAACAGCACCAATTTTTCTCTGTATCCAACTGATGGTGGAATTGTAAAGTTGAATAGAAAAACGAAACATTTGCTACATAGCGTTGACTGAATTTCATGGCCTCACTTTGAACTTATTTACGGCATCGGGCCGTTAGTTGAGTGGAACAACTTGATGGTTTCAAAATATTGCTTTTAATAATCCCCGAAATGTTGCTGAATTCAATTTGAAGTATTTCGTGGATATTTAGGCCTGCTTCAGCACTTTCTAAATTTAAGTTTCTGCGACGTTTACTGAAACGATTCTAAACAAAAGCAATGCAATTTTTATACCTACTACCGAAGGATAGAGATAGGATTCATTTTGTTAAAGCAGTTACAAGAAAGCTTCAGATGCTCTTTAAATGAGTAGAAGAAGGCGAAGCAGAATATATTCATGACTTTCAGCAAATCCATTTAGATATGTCTATCTGTCCGCCACGTTTTTCCATGTGCCTGTCTTTTCGTCTGTCGATTTATGCAACATTCTCTCGGCCGCCTTTTAAGCATATGCTTTGGGTCAAGCTTGGTATTGCAGTATGGTAGCTCTCTGCATTCATTTTTCTGGCTTTCAATCTGAAAAGTCAAGAGAATTATGGGTGGCTCTTCAGAGAAAGCGTGGTGCACGGTACTTCTGAAACGATACATGGCATTACTTCCGCAGGTAACGCCAAAAGCTTAAAATTTATGTAAAGCGCCTGAAAAGTCAATAGCAACAAGGGCAACGAAGGCTGTCATGAAATTTTAATTAGCTACATGGGTTTGTATAAATTCGAGTAATTTATGTTTGCTAACCCAAGTTACGATATTTGCTATGCACTTGTGGGCGTCTTAGTTGGCCAAACGGCTTTTAAAGGGTCTCTGTGTGTATATTTTTAATAGCTTTCCAACAATCTTTGCTTTAGGTGCTAAGTTACATGTTTTTGCTTATTGTGGGGCTCTTCTAAAGTCTGTGGAGGGCAAGTTAATTCTTCACCTAATCTAAGGCGTGCTCATGAGAGGGCAACGCGAATTTTCATATTCAAGTTGCGGTCGTTAACTAAGAAGACCAAAGTCGAGTTGTTTTTCCATTTTGTTCCTTATCCATTGCTTGCCGTACCAAGAAAAACAAAGGCAAACGAACGGGTTTGAATCGACTCCGAATTTTCTCTTTTCAAGTATACACACACATTAGAAAACATCTGATACATTACACGCAGAAGGATGTATTCGCTCGCTAAGCATCGATATTTTAGCGGTAAGTGTAATGCCCGTTTTTTTACTTGTTGTTTTTTTTTTTTTAATTTATTAAATACATAAAATTCTCTCTAATGATATGCTTTTAAAATAATTAGGAATAAATTCAATAATTTAAGATTATTAAGACAAACCAAAAAGAAAAAAAAGGAAGAAAATAAACGTTAAAATCACTGAATGCGTTCAAAGCATGCATTATGTGGTTTTAACACGCACGAATTATTTTCTCATGTACATGACCACAATATCCTGGTCGTATCCTACATGCATTCGCACATATGTATGAACATTCGACGGTACGAAATCCTTAGTTTAACAAAGGGTTGAAATGATAGATGCACATCATGAATGGCGAATGATTAAATCGAATGTAAAATGTTACACGCGCGAAAAAAACTTTAAGTTTTAAAATCAATTAAAATGTATAATAAACTTCAATCAAGCGACAGCATTTGTCGTATCATGCAGCAATTAATAAATTATTATTCAGAACGTAACGGTTTCCATAAAAAAAAAAAAAAAAAATCGATCGAATATAGAGACGGAACTGTATTTTCTTAAATCAAACGCAAAAATTTGTTAATTTGGCGATTTTGCTATCTTAGTGACTACTGCTCATTTTTGTATTTAGAAACCTTTGACGGCGATGAAGAAGTTCGATACACGGAGTTTAGTAATTTGCGATGTCTGAAAGCCCACCAAAATTTTCTTAATTAATTCTCAAAACGCTTTCGAAAATCGCTTGGGGAATTCGTAACGAGGAACTCAGCTTAGACACTGTCAGCTCTCGAGCGGCGAACCTTAGCATCTTGTGGCGAAAGTTAGCGTTATTGCCTAGCAACAGGTCTACAGAAAGTTTCTGTAAACTCTGCTCCCGAGACTTAATATGTGATAATAAAAGTAGAAAAAGAAATAAAAGAAACACATCTTGCGCTTGAAATGCAATGATGATGATGCTCGGAGTAAAGCTTTCGTCCGCATTGCCACTGCAAACTAAACAAAGTCCATCAATCTTTCATTGCTTATGCCTACAAGATTTTACGGATTTTAGTTTTCAAATCGGTTGAGATTTCAGAAAGTACATCTTTACAGATGGATGTAATTTTTCTATGAACGACCCCGTATATAATAACATCTAAAAAAAAAAGAGAAAAAAAAAGAGATCTATACATCTGTAATTAACAGTCAATGGTCGCAATATTGATATTTATAGACATAACAAGTTTCATCGAAATAAAAAAAAAAAAAAATAAAAAAGAAAAGTCAATGAATATACATAAATATTAAAATATGTATGTATGTTTACATACATACAAAAAAATTAACATAACAATGTTGACTCATTAACATAAATTGGTCGAGACAACAGACACACTTGAATACACGTTTATATATATATACATAAGCTCAGAGGCACACAAGCGTACTTACAATGTCACGGTTGCCCATTAACATTTTCATATACACGATTCGAATCAGAAAACATGCAAATGGATGCAAACAAACGCCTACAAGTAGTCCTGCGATAATGGAATAAGGAATTGTTGTGGATTTTTTTGTTTTCTCTGCTTGCAATAATGCGGCATGCAAATTTAACACATACACGCGCAGACATTGTTGTCTTGCCGAATATTGTCAACAATAAATACCAACAACATGACTTCACAGACAACATTCCGCAAAAATTTATGAAAACAAGGACTCGTTGAAAAAACAAAGTGCAAAAAAAAAAAAAACAAAAGTGAAAAAAAAAGGGTGACGGAGAAGGAGACGGAGAAGAGAAAATGATAGCAATGATTAAAGGGAAGTGTTACTAGTGCAGAAGCATGAAAAAGAAATGAAATACTCTCACCCAGTCCGTTTTCTGAATGCATAAATTATTACTCAGACAATTAAAACCCAATAACATCGATAATATGATTACGGATACACGAACTCTTACCACGAATGACTTTCATTCGTCGAATGCGTTTAATATAATACAGTGCCTTCATGGCTCCTTTGGTTTTGTCTTAAGTATATTCCGAGCCTTTTTTTCAATTTTATTGCTCCAGCGAATTACTGCCAACTTAATTTTTCAATGAGATTTTTTATGTCAAGAAGAAATTTATCAAATGCAACAAGCAAAGGAAAATTCTTAAGAATCTTATTCAAGACAAGAATTATTCTTCAAGCTATTGTTTGGGAAATCTTTCCCCGTTGTCTGTGCAAAATGAAAAGGTTTGGGGCATACATTTGAATAAAACTTCCTTCATCTTTTTGGACTTTTTAACAAAAACAAAATTCAATTATAATAAGAAAAACCAAATGTTTCTTTCATTTCTCTTCTTGAAATTTATATATATTTATTAAGTTATCCAGGACCGAGAAATGACAGTAAATTACGTGAACATTTTCGCGTTTCACCGAGAGAAAAAAAAAAAAAGAGAGAGAGAGAGAGAGAGAGAGAGAAGAACGAGATAGATATAGGATGAGCATGACCCATATTAATAATCTCACAAGCAACAGGAAATAAAATTGCACGTTTCAAACAAGTGATAATTAATGTGTGCTAAAAATCGATGTCTCGAAAAGCTATGCAAAAAGTTTGGTATAAAAATGGTGACGATATGTTAATGAAACACCTACATGGAGAAATAAATTGCTCAACTATTTAAGCTACTTTTGATTGGTGGGTCAAAGATCGACTCATTTTTCGGTCAGCGTTCTGTCATGTTTGAGTCTTTTATACCATAAAAAAGACAAAAAAGTCAAAGAACTAAATTTCATGCTCTATATAATATGGAGTGGGCGAGGCTGATTTTTTCTATTTTCAATATAAAAGTTTTTATTGCATAGGCGCCAACTTGACAATGTTTACCGTAAATACTACAAAGTTGGACAGACAGATGACAGATGGAAAGACGAACAGACGGACATGTTTAGGCGCATTTCAAGGTGCCTTTTTCCTCCGTGCAGAAAATTCTCAGATAGTGTTTCCACCTATAGACCTATTCTCCATTTATGTACTTTGCAAGCAGAAAACACGAGAAGGAAGGTTTTGCGAAGCCACTGAGCATTTTTTTTACTCACAATTTTATTGTGTAATGGTGCGAGCGCATTGAAGACCTATATTTTAGGAAAAGTTCCGATTTTTTAATGATGAGCTCGTCCCCTAATGATCTGTACTTCTCTTGATATTCATCTATGTTCGATTGAGTTCAATATAACACGCGCTCTCAGAAATAATATTAACAAGCGTAAGTTTTACAAGCCATTATGCAACTGCACTACTGAAAATGTTTCATATATGCATGTATATACTGATATACGTAGGGTGGCTGAAAAGTTTCCGACCCAAATATGAAGCCCATTGTCCGAATGTCCATCGAATACTGCTGGAGCCAATTGTGGAGCGAAAGTTAAGAAGATAACAGAAGCTACGAACATGTCCAAAAGACATGCTTGCCACATGTTAAATTAAGATTCAGACATGAGCTTAAGCAGACGGCATAAAGGTCAAGCTGAGTCGTAAGTCGATGGCAAGAATGCTTGATTGCAAAGCTTCGAAATATTCTTTCTATTTACACAATATTTCCCAGATCTAACTTTTAGCGAATATCGAAAGAAGGCCAAAGAAAAGAAGATTTACATTAAATGATGTGGTCCCAGTGGAAACGCGGAGTATTTTGTGGATTCTGACGGAGAGTTTTAAAAAAAATCTTTCAATATTTTCAGGAACCCTTGTATTGATCGGATCGTATTCGCAGGCGGCTACGTTTGAGAAAAACAAAAAGAAATTTTAGGCCGGATATTTTTCAGCCAACCTTAGCACATTTCAATTGTTCCATTTTTTATTGTAATAATAAAATTTTTATTATTGAATTTGTTATTGTAAACTATTTTCGCAATGTTTGCATCTATTTGTTAGAATCGTAAACATATGTGTAGTTGTAAATAGAAATGAAAATATTGTGCAATAATTTGACCCACACGCGCATTTCCATACAAAATCGTTTATTTACAATTTATGTGCAACAGCAGTGAAAAACAAATATATTTCACCTGAGTCTCGATGTGATGATGATGCGGTCGATTTCACTGATAAATCTAAACCTCAATAATTTAATGATTTGAAGGGTTTGAGCGAAAGTTTGTTATTTAAAAGTAAACAAATATGCATTTATTGCAAATCTATTTTCTTTTTTTCCATAATAAAATTAAGCGAAAAATACGAATAAAATTAATATTTAGTTCTTTTTTTTGTTTAATTTAAATATTTTGGCAATAATTGCAAACCCGATTTCTTCTTTGCTAATTTATATTAATAGTCACTTATTGTTGTTGTGGTTAACAGTAGAGTTATCGTTGTCGTCCATGGCTAGAGGCGGCAAATGCTAATTGTTAGGATTTGTGCCACTGAGTGTGGACAGCTGTCATAGCTGATAGCTGATAGCTGATCATTACGAACGTTTCGTGTTGAAAATGTGAAATGTGGGAGGAAGTGAACACTGAAACCGAGAAGAGGATACATTTGTTTACTATATACAAGCGCCAATACCGCAGACCCATTATGTAGTCAGGGCAAATTGTAAAATTGTTAAGTTTTTTGAAGTTTCTGAAGGAATCTGCTTATTAGTCGCTTGCTTATCCACTTTTATGTACGCTTCTGTCATTTCAAGTTTTATGGATTCTTCATTAGGTATTTTTATGGTTTACAAATTGAATACAAACGTTACTATGTGGTCCTGTGGAATAACAATGCGTTGTAATGGAGAGAAAACTTATGAAAAGAGAAACTCCCTTAAGCAAAGTTTACGGTCAAAGGCGAAAGGAAAAATCGAAATGCCATAAGGCTTACACCGAAATACTTCACATACTATCGTGAACATTTTATTTCAAAATTGAAATAAAAATTTTTTGCATATATTTTTTTTTTTATGAGTTTCTTAAAATAAAATTTAAAAAATGTTTCATTGAAGAAAAGCTTTACAAATGTAGTTACATTCTCTCCACTTCGGCATTTTAATTTCTAGTGATAACTAAAATAATATCGATATCAGGTCTTCATACTTATTTCCAAAGGTTGCAAATATTTCACAAATCTATTATTAGTAGAACGGGCACTAGGGATAGGCTACATAGTTAGTTCAGTCCAGTGGCGCTTTAATGAACTTAAATAATTTTATACATAATAACTTCTTCCAGTACTTTCAAAATGTCCATAGAGTTACATGCTCTTACAAATCTAACATGCTTGCATCAACGTGCACTGGTCCATTATTCTTCTGATGGGAAATAGCTATGAAATTCAAGATAGAGCAAACATAAACTGACGGTCATAATGTGATATTCGCAAAAAAAAAAAAAGGAAGAAAAGGAAAGGAAGAAAACGAAAGTATAGTTTTTAATATGAAAGCGCAGCAAGTGCAGTATGACTTTATAGGGTTTTTTTTTCGATTATTTGCCTGACGCAAACTTTGACAGTAAAGTAAGTTTACAATAGAATTTAATCGGTCGCTTCAGCAAAAAAAAATTAATCGACCCAAAGAAAGATAAATAAGAAAATGTTAAGAATACCATAAGACTAACGCAAAAAAAAAATCCTTTTAACTTATTAACGTAAATTTCTTGGATATTTGATTTTCCCTTTACGTATCTTCTGGTAGCACTTTTCAAGCTATTAGCAAAATTTCATTTCAAAATTACGCATGAATGTTCGTTCGTTTGGTTTTTTAAACCGAGAAAAAAAACGATAGATGAATTAAACGTAAATACGATCTATCCATCATAAAGAACCGGTAATCCACTGTCTATTATGTAGTACACCACTCTTAAGTTCAAGCAATTTGCTTACGGAGTGGCTTTAACACAATATCTTTTTTCCGTTATAGAGTTCAAAGCCCATTGAAATTGTTGTCGTTGCCGTTGTTTACTATGTTAAGCCTGGTTGTTAAGGGAATATAACAAGAAAGTAATTGGCGCGTAGAACGCGGCTTCATATCAAACGGAACGATTCATCTCGTTCGAGAGATTTGTTATATAAGTTTCCTGCAATAGGGCGGGGCAAGTGTGATAAGTAAAAATTAAGTCTTCCATACAAACGAGCAAAGCATGTACACATATGTCATCGTTTCGTTCGCGAAAATATATGCAATGGAAATATAAATATGGAATATTTACACAGTTAAGAAATGACTGCAGATATATGCAGACATAACCGAAGCATTACCTATAGAAAAGCACCGCGAATGCACTACAGCGAACGGTTTAAGTGATATGCATTAAAAGACCCTGAATAAATTGTTCGAGAGGATGTGTTGGAAATCTGCAAACAATACTTCATACGTTTCCACTGTTGTCAATATCCATAATAATATATAAGTATAATCATATAATTTTAGTTATTAACTGAAGTGATTTAACATTTAAGACTTATTTTTAAGGTTGATGTCTGCACTAAAAAGTCTGTGCTAAATTACGATTTATTGTGAAATAAACAAAAAAACATGTAAAATAAATATTAAAATTAAATAATATTAGCAAACGTGCACATAGAAAACAAACTGACCCACTAATTACGAATACAAAGCCAAAAAAAGCTAAGTTATTGCTACTAAATTTGAA
>CCAG010022991.1:0-15760 GCA_001077435.1 Glossina morsitans morsitans
ACATATTTATGCATGTACGTGTACTTTTATGTACACGTGAGCAATATGCATCAAAATAAATAAATACAGTTATAAATATATACGTATTGCTTATGTAGAAAATATAAGTGAATGAAATGAATGAAATATCTTATCGAAGAAAGTGAGAAATACTTTTTCGCATTTCATAGTAAGAGTAGAGAAGTTATTGTAATTTTTTTTCTTTTTTTCTTTTTTTCTTCTTCTGTGTGAAATTTATTAGATAATGTAAATGTGAAGGTTAAATGTATATTCATAGTAAACGAAAAAGATACAAAAATTTGGTTTGCAAAGTAGATTTAAATTCGAAAATATTATAGTAGTCGGGGTCCATAATCTCTGGTCTAATCAATGTTCAATTCATGGAAACTTTTTATTGAAAAAACTTAAACACAGCTGCAGGTTTGCCATTGCAATTATGCTAAGTCAATAATAGTAAAAATTTCAATAAATTTTACAACTCATTAAATCTGATTAACTAAAACGGAGTGAGGTCATCCGTAAGCAAAACAGACTGAGGTAATCTGTATGGGAAACAAACTGAGCTCATCTCGTTTCTCGGATTGAATGTATTTATACATATATTTATTCGCCAACAATTTGCATAAATAAAATATAAAATAGTAATTTTTCGTAAACATGATTTCACAATAATGTCAGTGAAGTCAAAATTCTTTTTTGCTTTTTTCCGGTATGCACTACAGAATAAAAGATATTACTGTACCCATTATTATCGCTTTATAGTCAATATAAGGAGTTTTTTCCCATCAACCATCTGAGAACTCATTAAAGGACTTGAAAGGATTTCTAAACATAAAGTAAAAGTTTATAGTACGCCTATCAGGTATGTAGAAAAATCACGATCGATTGTTGCAAGAGATGCGGAAGAGAAGTCAAGGTCTTTGTCAAAGCGGGAAGTGTTACTTTTCTTGTTTCAAGTACAAGTCAGCGAATCATTAATGTTATCAGTGATGTCCAATAACTTCCTTACACCCGTTTAAAGCGATTAGCTACTATAACGTGTTATAAATTGCTGGAATTGAACGAAGTCATCGCCGAAACCAAGTGCCATACATAAAAGAACATAATAGATTGAAACAGAAAAAATTAGCAGCTCTAGACTGTAAACTGCTACCACAGTACTCTCCTCATCAGATATTCTTTGTATATGCAATGCTATCATTCTTGTGACGACACCTTAAAAATGGACGCTTATGTAGACTATATCAAGAGAATGTCAATTCTTTGAGCAATATGCTGTGTGCCATTCTCTTGAAAGACGCTTTGTCGTTCTTACAGCCTGCTGATCATCTGCATATATCTTGATTAGGAACTATCGAGGATCGAGGATCGAGGAATTATCGAGATTAATCTACTTTAAATAGTATGCTTCGAAAACTGTCTTAGTAAAATTTGCCTATCAGTTCTATCGCGTGAAGACACGCTGCTTGCGAGTTGTAGGCAATTCGCAATACCCACCCACAGTTAGTATCTTTACATCCATTGCAGAAAGATAATCTTATTATTTGAATGCCATCTAAGAGATATCTACAAAAGAGGTGTCTGCTTGATCAGCGTAAGATTTGTAGTCCGTTCATCAATTATTGTGAGAGCTCTACTGCAAAATTCGAAATAAAACATTGAAATTTGTCTGATATGTTCGAAATCGGTGTCCATAGATGAATTTTGAACGTCTTTAGGTATTGATCAAATGGTACCGAAGCCAATTGCAATAAAATATTTCTCTCGTCCTCTTTAAACAAAAAGTTTTCGCTTGTAATCGCCATTGCAAATTCAGTGGTCGCGAACGGTAAACTTTACTTTGGTCGTATCTAGAGTGAGTGCTCAGTCGATAAAATGTCGCGGCTACCAAGTCAGCGTTCGAGGTTTCAAATCCCAAATGCGATACAGTTTAGTTCAGTCGTAATACAGTTACTGAGCACTCACTATAAGTCGAAGAAGGCAAAATATTTATCGATTGGAGATGCACACGCTAGGCTGCGACCGTCCTTTACTACCTCCTTTTTTGCTCAATTGTTTCTAATCGTCATTCTGTTACTCGAATAGCAGACATCCCCTGAGTTATTGGCCGTATTATAAAGAAACGAAAATATATTTACTTTGTAACGTAACAAACTTGGCTTGCGTCTCCCCACAAGAATTAAAAAACTTTTGCTTATTTTTGCTTTAAAGGAAAAAGATCAGAAAAAAGGTAAAAAACTTAAAACCCCTAGGAGCTATGATAGATATTAATCAACAACATGGTAGAAGAAAGGAAGATTAAAACCAACCCAAAAAATCATAGCGCTAATCTATTTAAGCAGTCAAATGATACGACCATAACCAGTTGAAAAAACTTTTCTGTTCTCCGTTGGATTCGTTTTAAAGCCAACTGGACTTTGTTACATGACAAAAAAGTTTTGGACACTTACTTACGTCTCAAATCTTTTCATTTAATTCTATTGATTTTTCCTCCATTCTCACCTATTGTATGCAGATATGTATGATGTGCGATATTATGAAAGTATATTTTAATTTTGAATTTTTTTTTCACACCCCGAAAAAATGCATAAAAAATTCAAATTTAATAAACTTAAATTTAATGTATGCATTAAAAAAAAAAAAATTGTTTCATATCTAATAACAGTAAAATCTGTTCAAGCACAAAAATCTGTGCTAAAAATCATCTACTTAAAATACTTATGGGCAACAAGTTAAAAAACTTTCTTATAGAATAGCTCGCAAGGAAGTGTTCTCATGTCTATATATAGTGCACATAAATGTTCATCAAGTTCTATTTAATAAGAAAAAAAAAAAAAAAGAAAAAAAAAGAGAAAAGACAAAAAAAAAAGGAAAGAAAAGAAAAGAAAAGGAACTCTGCAGAGACACAAGAGTAGTCTTCAATGTCACAAATGAAAGAAAAAGAAACAAAAATATTGTTGGAAAAGTAACCGCAATACCCGAACGACATATATGCATACTTGTGCACGTAAAGAGTAGAGAAATGTTCTATACTGAATGTTCAAAGCGCATAGGTATATGTGTGTGTATGCGCTGTAGCGTGGCATCCACACCTTTAAGAAAGTTGTGAAAGTATCGTTTCAGCACACATGCATGCCTATGTTCATATTCATGTATAAATGAAATAAACGATTTGATAAATGTGTGTGTTTGTATCATGCACCTAATATATATGAGATACGTAAAAAAGCTATTTATTTATACGGTGAAAAAGAACATTTGGCATCTGCACAAGTCTATATCGCAGTATTTAAAGGGCAATGTAAACAAGAGCGTCTTGAAACGAATTTTTGATGCGCATCGGCTCTGAAAAATAAATAAAACTTTATAAACTTTGTTTTTGCAATGTTGATCCGCATATCACAAGGACGATCGGAGCCATACTTATTCCGCACCTTTTTAATATCTCCATGATATATTTGCATCCGACCTTTACACTCCCAATTTTGTTATTTTTTCATCTACGATATTGACATGTAGTTGACGTAGGAACGGAAAGATCTAGGTTTTAAATCGTTGGTTGACATAAGTCGTATGTATAACTATTTTTCGTATTCTTCTCTCATTTTTTGTCAGTTTTTACTCATTGCGTCCGTCTTCAAACTAAATCCGAAGCCTTCATGCTAAAATATTGTCTTTTTCCTCAATGCTTTGCCATTTAGAATATTTAAGATTGTCGGACTGATTGGGAACTTACTGTAAGCAACAAATTGTAGCCTGAGACACGGTCGTACGAATCTCCGTGGTCCATCTTACGAGAATTTGCCTCTGAGGACTCATTTTAGAGAAATCTGGCCGCGGAAACCGTTATTTAATTGTCAGAGAGCATATACATGGCTGCCTGGAGTGGGAGCGAGCAAGTTTGATTACTTTTTCTCTACTTCGCAAGAGTCTTGGCCATCTAATGGACTGTGGGAAGCGAGTTTCGCTGTGGTATGCTGTGTGAGAGTGTCTTTATGAAGTTTATGAAGTTGAGATATAGACGAATTTGGGCAGTTTTATGGAATTAATTTCTATTTCACACAGTGGGCTTAATTGACTTTCGATGCTCTTTCTTATTCATTATGTTTAGTTTGTTTTCGAATACTCATCAAATCTGTTGCAGCACACCATTCTGTTGTCCCTTAGCACATTCGTAATTCGTAATTCTATATGATTGACTTCCAAGTTATCGTGGATTATCGATCTTATCGTGTTTTCTTACTTGAGTGAATACTTGAATGAAAAAACCGAACATGAATAACTCGTTAAACTCAAATAATGGATAACAAACAACTTGTTGTTGTGTGTTTTTATCACTTCACTGAACATAAAGTACAATGAATGTGCTCGTTTCTAATTGGATGAATTCTTGCATCCACTTCTTGTCAGGTTATTCCATAAAATACTCAAAATTTGAGTTTCCTCGTTCCACCAACAAACGACATTATCATCTTGCTTTAGTCCTTTCAAAGCTCGTTTCTTTATTAAAATCTCCGCAGAGAATCTCTCGCGCGTGTTACGAAGCAAATCGCGAAATGAGTATATCTGAATACCTTAAGGGCAACCATCGAAAATCGTTACTTTTGGTTAGAGTTAAATTTTTGACATCTATCAAATAAATTGCTTGGCTTTTTGGAAGAATTTACACACATAAGGTGTAAAGGAATTTATTGATTTTCGATTTAGCTAAATGTGTGTAAATAGAAATGCTTTTGTCTCACTCTATATAGAATCCGCAGTATAGACGCGCCATTCAATATAGAATTAAATTAATCTTTTTATGTCTGTGTAAATGATGTCGAGTTTTTGTCTCACGTTAATAGTGAACATAAAACAAATATTATTGGCGATGTTTTTGACTAATGGTTTCTCAAATCTGTCTAATTCATGTGCGGAATTTGCAGATGATGCCAAGTTTTTGCTTCACAGATAATAACGATCATAACAGTAGTGAATAAAAAGCAGAACTAGGAGCGGATAACACGTAATTTATGCAAAACATAAGAAAAGTCATGGCAAGAAAGGAAACTGGAACAAGACACTGAAAAAGATTTTGCCTATTAACGAAAATATTTAGAAGGAAAAAAAACAAATGTTATAGTAGGTACTTATTTAAAAAAACAATTTTTTTTTTTTTATTAAGAAAATCAAATTTTTATTTAAATATTATTTTTACTTCTCGTTATTTTTAAGTTAAGGATCCCATGTCTTTTGGAAAAACAAAGCCAAGTTTAAAATTTTAATATTGTACGATTTCTACATCGTATTACCGAATTCTTTACACGAATTCCATGTAGAGTGCGACAAAAATACCGCCAGTGTATGTATGAGCAGATCTTTGCTCATCAAACTCTGTGAAAATATGAATCGTAAGCAATAGAATAAATAAAACATATCTCATGTAAACCAAAAATATATCTCATGAGATAATTAAAATATATAACTAAATGTGTCTTACTAAACGAAAAAAAAAAAAAAAACAACTACAGCAACAGCAAAAAGTAAATAAAATATATCCTCTTGTTTAAAAAGGAAAATGTATTGCAGAATTTTGAAGGTTTCTCTCTTGCTGTCAACTGTTTCGTTTTCCTTTCGCACAATTAACAAACACTTGCCTGCATACGTCGTCTTGTGCCTAAGTGGTTGTAATTCATATACATGTATAATATTTACCGTGAGGTTTTTTAACTACAAATTTAAATACTCATGTTCATGCTTAAAAACATATTCGTGTTCTCTTTCCCCCCTCCGTCCGCCTTTCTTATCGTTGCCAACAGTGATGCAAGACCGTATATTAGTTTTATCATTTCATTTGCAACACTCAGAAACACTGAATAAAGATCCTGGGACGTACTCAGTATACACACTTGATCATAACTCAAGTCTGATGCAACTTAGTCGCGTCCGTGTGACTCTTTGTTGCCTGTTTCCTCAATCCTTAGCGTCTTCAAAATATTAAATAGGCGTAGAAATGCTATATATATGTTCTTGTTTTAGGTCCACCTATTATGAATGCTAAAAAAGAGTTCAATTCCAAAATATTCTCACCCGAAAGAAGTTTTCGAAATGTTTTCATCAAGAGAAATGTTCTCCTATTCGTTATTCGTTAGGGGGTATGCAAAGTATGCAAGGCCTTAAAGCAAGCATAACTTTCTTATCTGTATTTTTTTTTTTCTGATCTTTCGCATGCTTCTGCTCTTGCTGCTCTTCTTCCTCTTATTTTCTTTTAGAAAAATTACTACAAGTGTCATACACGTTGTTTTACATTCTATCATAATGTATAAAGTGTGTATGTGTGGAGACATATATGTGTACTTATTTCTACATGTAATGTTAATACAATGTCATTGTTTGTTTTTGTCGTTTAGGCGACATTGTCCTAAAAAATTGGTATCATAACGTGCATGTCAAAAAAATGTAACTGTTTCCGTTCTTAACCTTTAGTCTTTACTTTCCTCAATTTCGCAATCTTTGCAGAGAATAAGTGTTTTTATCTTAGAGCAAATAAAATATATATATATAAACGTCATCATTAACATCTACAATATGTATATATATATATATATATATATAGATATATATATATATATATGTTTTTGTTGCTTATGTATGCGACTTTTATTTCATTCTGGTTGAACTTTTTATTGTGATTTAAATGAGAAGCAAGCATTTATGCAACATTAATTTAAAATGGGGTAACTAAAGGTTTACAGTTTGGAAAAAAGAATCATTTTCACCTAATTAAAACTGACAGGAAAATGTTTTTAAAATGAAAAAAACCAAACAATACCTTAGGGAAAAATTTGTATTATTAACTTAAGGAGTACGTTATGTTGGTCAAACGACTGCAGGACATGGAAATCTCCTTAAGCTTCATAAACCTAGAACCAAATTGAACAGTGGAATCGAGTTACCTTTGGCGTGATAGAATTTGTTAAGGGGAGATAGCATCGCTTTATGGCTCGTATATCTTGCAATAGTATTAGTAACGGTATCCAAAGTTTAGGGAGATTTATGCAATCCTCAGAACAATCTAAGATAAGTCCGCTTGTTGTTATACTAATGCGTACAGAATCATTTTTTGAGTCGATGTAAACCCGACTGTACATCCATCTGTCCATGTGATGCCTCCATGCCTCCTCGCATTCAACGTCAAAACGTCACAAATTTTAAGATATTTCGATCACACGAAGTACACTGGCATATTTTGGCTCAAGGATGATTTTGAAAAAGAAAACGTACCGTTATTATAATCAAATGCTTTGGGAAAGTCATTATATAGGAAAAATTTTAGAATTTTTAATATTCTGTTGAAAAACTATGAAAAATCGCATTTTGAGTTATTAAGCGAATGAGAATAGTACGGATGAAATGGAACCATTCTTGGAATGTTATTTCAAAAAGTATAACTTCTTACGGCAAAAGAGCCTAATTTAGTGTTTTGTTATCAGAATTGCTGCACAACAGAGACTTAGTATATAAATGTACAAATGTTTACTCCTTTTTTCGCACCCTTTGCTATGTAAGCGTTCTTACGGGAAGTAAGACTATATATATATATAAGTATAAAAATAAGTTGTATGTGTAGCTTTGAGATTGGTGTACAGTAAGGCATTGTTCAGTGTATCAAAGTGTGAAGAGATGGATTTCAATGGCAGCACCACATTTTATTCGGTTTGAAAATCGAAAAAAATGCGGCTCTAGGGAAGATGTGTGAAAATGTAGTAAGCTATGAAGCTACTAGAAAGTAGCTTGCAAAAAACGTTAATCCTGAAAATGCTGCATGTTCGTATATGCCCGTCCATTTCGAGCAAAAGCGCCCTAGAAAGTGATCTTTAATTTGAACTGGCAATTCCTCCTGATTGCGAGATTATTCCCCAGATCTGTCTCCTTCTGATTGAAACTAGTTCGAAGCAAGGCACTCATAGCGGATCAACAGCTTCCAAATATTAAAGATGTGCGAAATTGAGATGACCATTTCGTTACGAAACCACGGAATTTCTAACGCGAGAGCATCTGCCAGCTACCCGATAAGAGTATTTTTTAACTAAAGTTGAATTTAAAAAAAAACAACAAAGAACTTAATTGGATACCTAACACACGCAACAGGATCTAAGGTTTGACGTTTTGTAACGAAAGTGTGGGTACAATATATTCCTGAGCCGGGCTCCGGTTTTTTTAATTCATAAACTACAAAGGATTTTGCAAATATTCATTCTGCCGTTCTCCGCATGTCGGAGAAGTTGTTTTGACGACATCGGCTCTGTAGAATAAAATGCTTATAAAATTAATAGGAAACCTTCTGTTTTGAGCAATTAATCCTGCCAGATGACTTGAACATCTGTTATAGTTTCAAAGGGTAATTTCATTTTGTAACTTTATCTCTATCATTGAAGTAGCATTAGTTGCAAGAACCCTTTCTTCTTTTTTCTGCTTACCATTTGCTATGCTTACGAAATAGTCAAACCTTTGTATTTTATCTTGAACTAAAAAACAGATTTATGTCTAAAATAAGTTTGTTTATTATGTGAACATAGTCACATTTGTATAAACGAATATTTATAGCGGGATTGCAGGAAATTTATTATCCATTTATCCGGTACTTGTGATTACGGTTGATTTTATCAATATTGTACAGGACAAAGAGACATTACGATATAACATAACATTCGTCACCGATATGTTATGCACATAAATATTAACTTTATACTGCGGTATAATATACCTACACGTACGAATTCATGTGCAAATAAATTCAAATAACAGATTATATGCACACACAGTAGTAGTATTATATAAAACATATGTAATACATGTTGTGACAGGAAATACTTGTCTCTGTTTCTCTTTGCATCTATCTCTTTTGCCCTCTCTGACTTAATGACAAGGCCACACGGAATATATTCATGAAAGTCCATTCATCCAACCAACAAAGTGCTTATATATCGCACGGCGAATACTGTCGAATATATATTTGTAATTGTATAAAATATAGAATGCGAATGCAATGTCGAGGATCAAATAAATTGCCAATTTGCTGAAAGTTCAATATATAAAAGCGATTCATATTGATTGTAAATCGATTAAAGATTGCTTGTGTTTTCAGATAAATCTATCGAAGGAAAAATTTATGCCTAGAAAAAAATTGAACTTTCAACTTACAGCTACAATTGTAAATAATTTTTTGGAAATATACTTTTAAAAAACTTTTAAAGTTAACAAAGGGAAAAGGGTATACTAGCAATTGTTCATAGGCGATAGAAAATATATTTATTTATTACTTAAAAAATACATTTATGCATGTTCCAGTTAAGAACTTAAGCAAGTAATGAAATACTAGAAAAGCTATATACGCATCCAAAACATCTTTAATATTTTTAAAGTCAAGCAAACATATGAAAGTATTTAGATTTAACATCAAAAGTATCGTTAAAGAATCCTCAGACATGAAATGGGTTTTTTTTTTTATGTCTGTTAACATACATTTCGAACCAGAGTTCCAAGTTAAACGTGAAAAAGATGCTTGCATAAAAGTTGAGCATAAACGCTGTCAAGTTTTAATAGGATCTCCCGTGTATTTGACGTTTAAAACTCATGCAGATACAATTTATTCATCCTGCAAACTATCGCAACCTAATACAAACCCTCATAGTCAACATATGATTGGAGGAAAGGATATCCTAAAGTACGTATTTACACAAGATTTCCAACCTCGCTTCAAACGTAGAGGTAGTCAACCGGTATATGGCTAAGCTTATGCTGATTGAGGAGCACCAAAATCGTAAACAGACTACGCTTCCTTCTTGGCTTTCACGAGAGCAAAAGCTGAGTAGCACTGAAGCGTAATACATTGCTTTGACGACAGCAGCAAAAGAAACTATTTACTTAAAACGTATTTCGACAGATATTGGCTTTGACGTATTCGTATATGCACATAGTGTGAACGCACAACATTTTTCAAAGATTTCCGTATATCACGCACGTGGCGAATATAGCTATTCAAGTCTATCGTTTACGCGAAATAATAAACACGAAGTAAAGCATGTATGAACAAATGAAATGCTGGCGAATATTTTTACAAACAATGTTACCAAAAAAAACATAGTGAATGCACAAAATTAGTGAGACCATAGCGTTAAAGATTTATATAAAAGCATGGTATTTATCATATATTGCATATTCTATTGTAACTTAGTAATCATTGATTTGATAACAATTTTCGTTTACGTGTTGTTCGGCATTTTTCATTCAATTCGTATAGATTTTCTGAGTAAAATGAGCGTAGTTTTTATAAGAGGAGGAGGAGAGAGAAAACCAAGAAACCTTTTTTGACTGACATCTAATTTCAGTCGTTCACTTTCCTTGTCCCATCTGTATGCACTTGGTGAACACAACTCGTTGTAGTTCTTTCGGAATATTTTCAGATAGCACGAAGTTTTATTTAAGACACAAGATCGTGTATATACACGATGAACAATAATCGTTCGATCAATTGGATGCAGCAATAATGTGAGTAGAAAGCCTATGGAAAGACTTAAAAACTACATTGACTTGGGTTGAGGTAAAACTTTTTTCTTAAGCAAGGACTTTCGCGCACAAGACTTCAAATTTCGTCAATCCTTTTTATCGTTCTTAGTTCGTCGGTCTTTCGAAACATTTTTGGGGAACTCGAGACTTTCTCTAAAACGGAAAACTTAAAGTTTATTTTGTATATTTATTTTGTTAAAGTCGACAGGGCTTACAGTAAGAATATCTATGAAATTTGCGTGAATATGTGCAACGCCCAGGCAGGCTTTGGACAGGCCGCTTCACAATCTATAAATTCTCCTTGATATACATATGGTTCACATTGCCCTGTTCGTCGGACTCTTTCAAAATGCGGCTCGTTTTTTCTTCACAATATGTGTCACTTTATCATCTGCACCAGGTATGTGCGTAGGAAACCGAAAAATGATAAAAAAATATATTATTCGAAGTATTACTACCTACTTACGTATTTCTCTTAACTGTCTACAGTCCCATGCCAAAAAAAACTTTTCCATGTACATGGAACAAAGGCGTCATCGAGCCTTCAAGCGCGTGTTCAATCGACGAAATAAGTAATAAACAGAAGGACTCGTCTTTGATAAGTAAACTGCATGGGCAAGCACCTTCCAGTTGAATGATTACCAAGGCATCGCGAACCGGGCGAATATCATTTAAAACACAATCTTGCGTTGCCTTCTTGTGTCATCAATAACAGAATATCGTCTTCCTGCCAAAGCGATTTAGTCGCATACTTTATATGAATGCATGGTCCGCATGTCTAACATTTTACTTTAGATCCACGTTTCATCCCCAGTTAAGATATGAAAAAAACAAAACAAAGGAAACTTTCTTTTCTGCTGCCAGCGAATGTTTCTTAGTTGGCACAAAATTCGATATATACGATATATACTGGTACTACGACTGATCAATGTTGCCAGACACTCAAGTTATACAAAAAACATCACTTTAGTTATATATCCGCTCTCCATGTAGTACGTTCACGTCCATCTCTGAGAAAATTCCAGTTTTATATTTACATGTCTGATAGGTACTTAATAATGCATTGTTTACGTATAAGATAAACATTAAATTTTGCCGTAAAATAAATGACCAATACACCAACACATTATAAAACAGATGTGGACGTTGCGCTTAAGAAGGATTATTATAAGTATTAATACTGTTTGAAGGACTTTATTCATGCCCTTCATATTATCTCTCACACTATCGTTTTTCATTCTATCGTAAAATTCAAATAACAAGTTTCCCAGTTCTTTTTTTAGAAAAGTTTTCCAACTTTTCCAACTCTTCTTTAATGGGTATTTATACTCTATGCTTAAGTAAAGCGGATAAACAGAAGATTTTCTAAATCTTATCAATAAACAGCTAATTGAAAGCAAAGTGTGTTTACAATTAATAATAAATTTCTTATAAATTCTGTGTTATGAAATTGGAAAAGGAAAACAAAATAAATTGAAATTTTAAGCAAACACCTACTGTATTACCATATATTTGCACAGTTATATTGAGGTGTTTTATTTATATAAAATTGCGTGTGTTTATAAATTTACCAATAAATGTGTGCGCATGTTTATACAAATATATGAATGTAGATAAATTCATATACAATATTTACAAGTGTGACCTTGTAGAAGTCCATTGAAAATGACCAATCAACCATAAATTAAATTTCTTCATTCTACATACAAAAATCTGATTCTGCTTGTCGTATGAGTATTATTTAATTATTTAACATTCATTAGGTGTTCAGTATACGATACGGTACAATAAATTGACATTTATCTATAATTTAAAGTTATTGAGTGGTATTGTGCGTCGTCATGGTTCTTACTTATTTAAACACGATCCAATTGCAAGTCAATTAAAATTTTTAAATATCGTAGAAAGAATAAAGATTTTTTCAATACCAGGAAAATATATGAAATCATGTGAAAAACTCTTAACGCCTTTCATATAAGGACTTTTTCGAATGGTTCCTTTCAACTTTGAACGTTAGTTTAATGTAGGAAAGTTAGTGTGCTGGAGACTAAATGTCAGAGCGAAAATGGGGGAAAAATATGTTTCCCTATTATTTCTAAACATCACAGAAAGACGTGAATGTACTACATAGGTGTTACCTTGTGGAACATCGATATACATATACATAAGATTCTTGATCAACGTTCAAGCTTTCGATGTCCGTCTGTCTGTCTGCCTGTCCGGCGTTGGAATGCTAATGTTTGCTAAAATTACGATAGAAAAGTGAAAGCATACGCCCTCTTACCCGATGAAATTGGAAAACTGAACTCATCGCCTCACAAGAAATACGCATTAAATCTAAAAAATAAACTTATTTTTCATCTACATTTAACTAATCAACCCCGTATTAATGTAAGATAGGACTAACTCTGTGAAAGATGGAAGAAGGAAGAACAAATGCCATTTAAAATGGCATCAGAAATCTAGTTCTATTAATTTTTGTAGTTATGGCGGCGACGTTTGCAAAATAGAAAAATGGATGTCATTCGCATGCAAACACGCTTGAAAAACCCGGGAACGTATGGCTTGTGGTGAATAGATGTTTTGTTTATTTATTCATTTGTCTATACAATCTGATCGCAGACATTAAAAATCGAATATTTTAGAAATTAATTAAATTCTCGTACGTTATTAATGAAGGTAGCGTAAGTAAATTTAATGTATTGGATATACGTAAATGATAATTCGGTATAAAGACTTCCAGGAGGTCAACGCTAAAGGTATAACGTAAAAATAATTCAGTTCAAAATCAGATTCGACAGCATTTTCAATTATTAACACGATGGGTATCGGAGATTCATAGTCAGCCATATATAAATTAACACGATGGGTATCGGAGATTCACAGTCAGCCATATATAAATTTTTTATTTGCTTTATATAAACAAAACACCATTTTGATTTATGCAAGCATAGCTCTGGAAAGCAAAAGTTATGTTTGAGAGAAAGAAATTAATAAAAGGTAGAACACACTTGGTTTCATACGAGTATTTTTCCTTTGAGAAAATAAATTTGCTTGAAACCACAAAGTGTGACTTACTTTATCTCGCAAAGTTTAACAATTTAAATATTTTGGATATGTTTATAATACGGAAATATTTATAGAATATTTCTACTATTAAGATGAAATATGAAAGTTACTTTGGATGAATTATTGAAGCAATTTCATACATAATAGATCTGGATTCCAACATTTCTTTATAATAAACTTTAATATGACATGAAGATTAAAATTTGCTACTTTTTAATTTTCAAGGAATATATTACCCTGATCAAGAACTAAGGTGATTTTGTGTATAAAATAAAAAATCTGTAATAGAATTATTTTTCCTAATCAGATTCGTCACCTTATTCGCTGTCATAACTCTGAAAAAATATTTGTCGTTAATAGCTTGGCCTGGCTTTGCCTCGATTTGTTCGGTCTGGATTCACCTTTTCTACGACATTCGTTCGGTCGGTAGGTTGTTTCCGGATCGTAGGCATAGATACATGTCTCATTCTCCGTAATGATGCTTTTCATTTAGTCCTAAGTGATAGTTAGAAGTCATTGTTCCCGCAAGCAGAGCAAAAATCGAAAAACTCATTTTTTTTAGATACGTTTATAAAAAACCGTGCAACTCTGCAGCAATTGAATACATTGACCTGACATTTCATATCGATGTCAAAGACACTACTATTAGTTCCAAAAAAAAAAATATAATTTTCGCGATTTCGTCATCCGCGCGGAGGATAAACTTCTGTTTTTTGCTCGCAGTGTTGTAGTGAAATTGTCGTTATTTATACTCCATTCTATGTGTACGGGAAGGATATGTTATGTTCGTGCCAACGTGATTCTGAATCTAAGCTTGTCTGTCCATCTGTCTATTTATTGTGTTCGACATGCAGGCTGCAATTTCCGAGATAATTTCACGAAATTTGGTACATTGACGTGTTTTAGCATAAAGACGAACGCTATTGAACATGATTCGGATCCGAGGGCTTTTTCAATCACTTCTAATACATTGCCTCAGTCTTTAAAAAACATAGCTATGGTGGTTTAGGCTATTTAATGGCGACCCTGGCCGACTATACTGTTTTTACTTGTTTTTTGTCTCTGGTGTTTTTGTCGATGGATTACAGGTGTTTTTGAACTATTCAGTAGCACCAGCCAGACTCACAAATGGTCGAACATAACTGTACTGAGTTAGATCCTTAAGCTTAACAACAATTTATATCAATTCTGTAAGTTTGATATGCTTTTTCTTTACCAATTCGAATAAATAGTCTTATGGATTTCATTATAGACAAACGACGTTGAATGTTAATCGTGAACTATAGAAAATGGTTCCAATTATGATCCAAACCGCAGGAAAGAATACTAAAATGTCTTGTTTTGCTAACCTTACTTGCTAATATGTATACGCTAGATGCATGCGCTTTATTGTAGTTTCAAGCCATAATTGGGCGAACTGGCTTACTGTCTGTACGCAAATTTAAAATCTTTTAAACAAAAAAAGCTACGATGTTCATTTCTTTAAAGGCAAAGTCCTGCATGACCATAAAGTTGTCAAAATTTATCACTTTCACGGATGCTGTAAGTTTCAGTTAGCTCCGATAAAGTCCCATTTTTCCACTTTGTATAGCCAAGCGAATCACATCGAGAGAAAGGATTGAAGCACTCAATCTTGCATTCTTAACATCAAAAGCAAAAGATAAGATCCATGCAAAAAATAACTCTGAATAGATCGGTATAATAAAATGAGGGTCTATCTTAAGTTTTTTTGGGTGTTACGTACCCTTGTACCGCATGTGATGCAGGTATGAAAATATAATATATACTTTGGAGGGAAGTGTCTTTCCTTCTCGTATCAAGTATCAATGGTCGTCCTTCTAATGTAAAAGTTTTGCGAATATCGTGTAACGTCCTGGATAAAAGTTTATTGTAATCACATATATATATATATATAATCAAATGTTGTAGTCAGCAAAACTTACCCATAAATACTCTAACCCACTGCTTTAGTTTTGTAATATGAAAAATTAGAACTTTTTGCAATATAAAGTTTTATTTTTCACTAAAAGTCTTTATTGTATAAAACTCGAAAAGTGGGGCAATGTAGTCTAAAGTTACTCGAACACATTGATATTTGAAATCACTATTCTGAGACTAATTTTCATGGTAAAACACTAGAAAT